>JAQIWP010001338.1:0-15769 GCA_034695525.1 Euzetes globulus
TCTAACTTTAAATAAGAAAACCATTGATTCACTTAAAAAAAAGTCAAACTTGTAATTGAATTTAGTAAAAATGAATTTCAACTACCATTTTATGGTTTATTTATATGACATAATTGTGAACTCAAGTGTAAAATACGTCTTCTTTTGTTGGCATCAAAGAAGAAGTTGAAAATTTTTAGTTTTGAAGTGTCTTTTCATTGGCTTATTGTCTGACAACTCAATAGAATAGGCATTGATTTGAAGGCAATACCAGAAAAATGTGTTCAGTTTTGGACCCGAATATGATTGTGATATTGAAATTATGTATAAGAGAAGAGAAAATAGTGCGTGTCTTCAGAGCCACAAATGACTTCTGAAATCTTTAAATGAAAAAATGTCTGAGCGATGGGTAGGAATAAAGAATTGAAAAAAAGAGGACTCTGTTAATTGAAATGAAGGCCTTGAATGCCATTAAAATCTGTTGCTTAATTAGACAGTCAAATTAATCGTCAAATTAATCGTTTTATAAGAGTCATAAATTTTATTAATTTAAAAGTTCTGAATATTATTCAAATTTAAACTGGAATTTATGTTGAGGTGGGGGCTAATAATTAATGTGATCAATGATTATTTTTAAAATTTTTCTTTAAAGGAGAATTTAAGTGAATCTTTAAACAAAAATTAAATTTGAGATAACCTTAATTAGTTTGAACATCGATTCGATAGTATAAGTAAAAAACATTTAAAAAATGGACCTTTAATTGAAATATTTTATAAATGATCTGATAAAAATAAAAATTAATCCAATCATTACGTTTAAATGTTGCCGATTATAACAAAATTTAATGATTGAATTTCCATTTTTAACCCTTTAAGTAATCAAAAGTAATTCTTTTCGATTAAAAAAGTTATTTTGAATTATAATATAAATCATTTAAAATCACTTAAAATGGATTGAATTGGAAAAACATAGCCTCGAAATCATTTTATCATTTAATTTATACGAAAAAACCAGAAAAAGATATATTGAATGAAAATGTGATTTCGAAATAAAAAAATTAAAAACATAAAGAAAATAACAGTTCAGAAGCCAATGACATTTGACTGGCATTTCTGATATAACTGAAAACTTTCATTCAATTCTTACAATTGAAGCTGAATTTGGGTCAATCATAGCGTAGAGAAAATATTAGAAAAAGTTATGTTTAAAACATATCTAATATGCAAATGAATTCACACTTTGTATGTATTGTTAGTGACAATAATGAAGAGTTAAAAGTATTTTTAGAAATAGTAAAATGTTAACTTCATTCAAGTTCTGGGTCAATGAAACAATTATCCTAAAAGAAGAAGATATGTATCTCTTATAAAAACTTAACATTGTCTGCAATCAAATGCTTATAAATTCATATATAATATATAATTTCAGACAATTAGTGGTGGAATAAACTTTCTTTATTCCAATTGTTTTACTTTAAGTTTCAGAGTCTTTGTCTCTAATTCTTGTTTTAAATGATAAATATAAACAAATTTCATTTAAAATAGTAATTATAAAACTAATAATAATCGAGTGATTATAAAACATAAGCCTAGAACTTGATTCCTATCACGTTATTTTCCGAGTATTATCTTTCAAATTCATAGTATTCTCATTAACGATGAATTAATGCCACTCCAAATACTTTCCAAAAGGATTTTTAACCTTTTTCTTGGATACAAAAGAAATTCTTTTCAAAATCATATCCACATAATTTTAGAAATGAATGAATGAATAACAGAATACAATTAAACCGAATATCAGATTTTTATTTAAATTCTTTTTAACAGTTTTTTTGGGAGAAATTTTTGAAAAAAGTGCTCATTCAGAAAACCTTCTCAATTTTATTGGTTTACAATGAATTACATATTTTAAGTAAAAATTTATTGAAAGTTTGAACTTAAATCAAAACATTGGCGAAGAATTGGGTTGAGATCATCTGTTAAACTGAAATGCCTTTTCAACATTTCTTAAACTATGGGGTTATTTGAGGCAAAATATTTTTAGTCTGAAATTTAGTAAAATTCCAATAAAAATTTGCGAGAAATTTAAATAAGAAAGAAAATTAAAATTATTACCTTTAATTAGTTCCAAGGTGGAAATAAAAATTTTATTTTATGTCAAAGCAAAAATGTGCTAATTAAAAAGTCATGGCCTAAAGGCTTATGCATCATTTTCGGTCGTAATTATAGGTAAAATTGATAGAATCAGTGAAATTCAATAAAGGTCACTCAGGGGCTTGCACAACTTCTTTTAGGAAGGGTGGTCAACAAGCTATACTATTAAGAATTACCAGAAAACATTTGCAAAATACTCTTTCCTGAAAAAATTAACTTTTTTCATCGGGATCGCCCTGTGATTCAAAATCATGATTACCAGTACTACTAGAAATGCATTTTCAAGAACACCATCTTATATACTCGGTCATTAGAAATTGCATTTTTTTAGTTTTAAATGGTCAGTCTTTCAGCAAATAGGGAAAAAATCTACAAAAATTAATAAAAAAAAATTCAGAAATTTCAATATATTAAGAGAAAAATAATATTAGAAAATAACTCTATAAACTTGAAAAAATAAATAATGAGTCATTTAGATAATAATTTAAATTAATATTAATTAATGTTAAAAAAAATGCCAGAAATGAAAATTGAAATTTCGTGGAAAACATGAACACATTGATATTCAAGTCATGTTTAGTTTGAAAACCTTTTTTGAAATTAAAAGCTATTGAATTGTTTAAAGAAAAATGTTCCAGAACTAACAAAATAAGATCAATCAATTTCATTGACTTCAACTTGTTCTCTTATCTTTTTGAGCGTGTTTTTTCATCTGCGGGATATTTATAAACTTTAATGAATGGCTTTGAGTATAAAATTCTTTTTTAATGTCTAAGAGTTATAATTATGACTTAAATTATTTTTTCATACCCTTCTGATCGAATTATATCATCTGAATTATTCATGAATTTTCCAATTATCAAATGTAATCGTAATAATTGCCAATCGTTTTGCTTGTTTTCAAAGGTTTTGCGTTTAACCAAAGAATAAAAATAATTCACTTTTTTCCTTCTGATGGATGAGAATAAAAGAATAAATAGATTTAAATTAAGCTGTAATTGACAGCATTTTTTTTAATTCATTGATTGTTCAATAGATAATTCTGTGTTAAATAAAATATTTTAGTTTATGTTTGTTGATCGATCTAAATGACATAATAAATGAAAGATAATGGATAATTTTTTGGCTGTCATTAATGATTACTTTCTTTAGTGAGTTATTCTTATTTTAATATAAAATGATTTTTAAATAAATAAAATGTGTAAACTTATGAAAGATTGTAAGCTATAAAAAGACATTCAAATCAATTAAAATTAAGCGAAAAGCAACAAAACACAATTGAATGCGACAAATATAGCAATATTTTATAGCCTATGACTTCGATAATTAACTTAAATTGAGGACATTTTTAACGTCTAATGACTGCGTATAGCTCTCAGGCGATAGTTATCGGGCTCTGCCTTACAGTGCTTTACAGTTTGAATGCAATAATAAGTCTTTAACAAAGTTTTTAGCAGTTATTAAGTTATAGACCAGTAATCAGCGAAGAAAGCTTATGGAAAGTACAAGTGATTCGTTACTGATTTCACAATGAATAACTCTTTTCATTAATTACCTCAAAGCAAAAATATTCTTATTTCTTTCAAATCCATTTTAATGTTTATTTCGCATGAATTGATTCAAAATAATAAAATTTCTAATAACTATTCCCTTTATTGAGTGAAAATCATAACACTTTTGATTGTTTATTCAAATAAATCATATTTTCATTATAATTGTAATTACTTTTGAAAATTCAGCATAAATTTTACTCATTGAAAGAAAAAGGAAAAAAAATAAGGAATTGATTTTTAATTATTTACAATCTATTTAATTTCTTTTCTCGAAGAAATTTCAAAGAAAATGAATAATTTATTGGCAACAATTTCAAAGCGGAAGATAAAAACAATTGTTTACAATGCGATTAATATTTGTTTGGCATAAAATTAAAAAATACTCTAGCTTTAATCTTATCGTAAATTCATTTTAAGATAAGATAAAGAAAGTAAAACGACTTTTAAGAATGACTGAGTATATCGTCAGTAAATTTTAATTCATATTTTTCCAATTTAAGATGTTCAAGGGAGTATGTGATCTATATCAGAGCTAGGGAGTCGTATTAATGTGAAAACTACTAAATTATTATAGTTTCAACTTATAGAGTCGTAAAAACGAGCCAATTGTCTATAATAAACGTTCTATTCTATTATAATTACAAGTTTTCACAAGAAAAGCAATGACTGACCACTTTATTTAAATAATTTATTATATTTGCAACCATTTCATGTTTATTAATGTAAACAAATGAGAGTATAATTTGCACTAAAATCTGAATTCATCTTCAGTTCCTGGATTTAATCATGGTGAATCTAGAACAAATACTAATTTTCTAAAAATATTTCTTTGATTATTATTATAATTTCTATCATTTTTAATGTTTAACTGCTTCGTCAAAAAAATACTTCAAAAAGTGATGTCAATCTAAAATACGGAAATTTGATTTCCTAATGAATTAAATTTTATTCCAGGATACTAAAGTCTGGAGTGCTCTTGCTAAACCGATTATAATTGTCAAATAAATTAACTTGTTAGATAAATCGGTTTTTGGACTCATTTGACTAAAATTAAAAAGCAGGGTTAGCCAAGAAGATCAAACCAAAATCTAGAAAACTTTCGAAAAATCTGGAAACCTTTCCTAGGCTGTGGAGTGCTGAAGTACTTTCTTGGCCAAGACAATTTTTCACTAATGGCTTTCAAAAATTCGTCATTTTGTCAAATATTTTAAAGAATTTAAACGTTGAAATGTTAATAATAGCTTTATTATCGTCTAATTAAACTAATTAATGCTTTAAATTACCAGAAATAAGATTATTTAAGAAGAAAATCTCGCCTTAACCTAACACGGAAATTTTGGAAAATTTGACCATTTTGATTTTTACCATCTTTAAAGTCGAGGAGCTAAAAAAGTGCTAAAAAAGTCTAAATTTTTGAGGGCGACTTTAAAAAATGTTCTTTGAATTTTTTAGAATTGATATAATTTTTTGGAACAAATAATTCATCTTATGGTCATCTCTTAGCTCTATAACATGTAATAAAAGTTAATGGCTGATCTATATCTTACAAATTTTATGTACAAACCAGATAGAAAATCTTATAAATTTTCTTAATTAGTGTCTAGTTATCAGATCATCAAACAATCTTGAATATTATCAACAGATAAAATCAAAGGTTAAAGTATTATCCTTAAATTAGATTCAAATAAGTGTATCTTAACTGCAGATATATTAAGAAGCGTGTAATTGTGGTTATATTAAGAATATCTGCCTAAACATCAGTTTCTCTGACCACTACTAATCTGAATTTAAAGCAATTTATAACAAACTAAAAATGACAGCGATTACATCTATTTTGAATAAATTTAGATTGATAGTAATCACTGATGTGACCAACGTACAAAAGTTATTCGAGAGTGATTTAAACTAGATAGAGGGAGGATCATGATACAATTCTAGATTCAATCTCTAAATTTAAAAGAGTAAGCCAATTGTTCTCTAGAATAGAGATGGACCTGCATCTAGAGATGGCAAAAAGACATTTTCTAAAAAATTTCTCCATGCATGTTCTTCAGACATGTGCAAGGTCCGTGACCCTAGAAGGGATATAGCAGGGGATAATGGCTCATTCTCAGACCAAACTCTCGGGGATATAGGGGGGTATTTTTCAAAATTGACCCCCGAAACGGCCATTTTGTTGTTAAATGCGTTTATTTCGTGTAGTTTAAAGCGTTAATTAGCTAAAATAAGCCATAATTAAGCTATAATTCAAGTTATAATGCTAATTTTCTTAAAATTAGGGACAAAATGGCCTACTTTTTGGCCGCCATTACTGAAAAATGGCAATTTTCGAGGGGGTCAGTTTTTCTATGTTTTTATGGGATAATTTTTTTCAAACCTAGGGGATAAAATTACCAATCTTGTCTGGGGGGATAATTCGGAAAATACCCCCTTGCACATGCCTGATGTTCTTATAAAGTATAATTTCCGGGAAAATTTTATACAATTTTCTCGATCATTATTAACAAAAGACTCTTGTCATTGAAGAGATTGAAAGGTCTGTCTTTTAATTAACTTGAAATTAATCGAATTGAAGTCAGTTTTACTGAAAAGTTATTTAAATCTATCAAATGTTTAAGTGATTTGAGTACAAAAACTTTTGATAGACAAAAGTGCAAACAAATGTGTATTTAATTTGAGAACATCTCAAAGCAGTTATCAGATTCTCTTTTTCACTACAAAGTATGTTTAGTACATATTATCGTTCCTTAAACCACCGCCTTCTTTAAATTGGGATTAAACTTACCGAACATTGATTTCCTTGTTTTTTGTATGCAAGGGCAAAAAAATAAGTGCGCAACGGGGTGTCTAAGAAATTCAACAATAGTACAATTTACATGTCAGAGATAGCAAAAGGGAGGGATCTAGCTAGCCTAAAACCGCTTAGAACTCAAAAATCCAATTTATCACTACGTAAAAATTATAAATTTAAAATAAAAGAAGCTAAAATGAATCACTAAAATTTATCTTGAGCAACTATTCCGAAAAATTGCTATTATTTGGTAAAAAGTTTTAAATTGAATTTAAGCTGTTTTAATGTTAATTAAGCCTGATCATTTAGAAACATTGAGCCAAAAAATAAAGTCAATTGAACATATTTTGAAGAAGTTGAAGATCAGCGAACAGCAAGGAGTTTAAGTATATTAAGTTTTGTTAAGTTTTGGGAATTTTAATGTCAATTTTAATCTAGATTTTTTATTATCTTGAAATTTTCATTGAAATTGAGAAATTCTTATCATGGTGCAAATCAAGTATTAATTTGGTTAGCCACATAAGCTAGTTTATAAGTTTAAATTTGTAGCCTTAGCCATAATTCAGTGCATTTATTTTGATTTTAATGATACATAACTTAACAAAATAGTCGAGTGTTTGAATAATTGAATGCAAATAAGGGGAGAAATCCGGAACTATATTATGAGTAAATAAATCAATCAATTGTTTGACATTATTATGCACTTTGTTGTGGACATTGAGGGTCACTGTACTAGTGAGTGGACCGGTATGTCTAAACCATGTAACATAAGTTCTTGCCTTTTTTTGAATGTAGTATTTACGCAAAAAAATATATCTAAAAGGAAGGCAAAGGAAGGTATGCTCCAGATTTACAGAGCAGGGGATTAACGCACAACACAGGTAATGGGGTGTTCGCTCTTATGTTTGCTCCACTGATTACTTTTTTACACACAAGTATATAAACGACTTTTGATTAGGTATTAACGACACAACTATTATAAGTCATAACTTTTACAAGAATCGCACAAAAACTAATGTAAGTAACAATAATTTGTTTCAGATTAGAGTTCACTTATTTTTCAAATATATTTATGTTTTTCTTATTTTTTAAAGTAAAGAAAAGTAAAGAAAATGAAAGTTTTTATATTCGTTGGTCTCATATCAATCACTTTTGCTCAGAGCCACGAAGGATATGAAGGAGGAGGTGATGATGAGGGTTATGGAGATGTTCCTGATGACGGTTATGCCGGCGGCTATAGTGGCGAAGGCAGTTATGGTGCCGTTCCTAACCAAGGCTATGGTGGTGCAAATCTTGCTCAGTTAGCTGGAGCACTCCGTGCAGGAGGACTCGAAGGTTACGATGGAGGATATGGTGGCGTTGATGCTGCAGGTCTGGCAGCATATGGGCAAGCAGGTCTTGGCGATGGTGGTGCAGGTGAGGCAGGCTATGGAGGCGATGATAGTGGTGACGGTACTCAACACGCTGGAGGAATGGAAGACGCGGCCGCTCTTTATGCCCATGCAGCTTCTGGTGCTGGTGGTGAAGGACTTGAAGCTTTGAGTGGCGCTTTTGGTGGTGGAGATAGCTATTGATTGCTTCAAATATCCAATTGTTTGCCGATGTCTGAGGAAAGTGTTGCTATGAATACTTCCCTAAGACTGTGGTCTCGAGTTAATACTTGATTCTGAAAATTACATGAAGGAAATGACACGAAGTTCGCATTCATTTTGATTTATTGCATAAAAATTTTCATTTGTAAATACTTCATAAATTCCTAACAATTTTTATTATTATCAGGTTTTTAGTTATTTATTAATTGATTTTTAATGATTTCGATGCTTTTCATTGGTTTTGATAATTTTTAAACGACTCGAATAAATGAAATGATTTGAAAAAATTATAAATACATTTCGGTTAATCCAGAAGTGATTTTGGAAACTTGAATGAAATATTCTGGCTTTAAGCTGATTTACTGTGTGTCTCAATTCTAGCTGTGATGTAACACATAATAACTTTTAAATAGCATTATAAATATTTACAAACTTACCACAAATGGATTAGAAACAGATTTTCAATGTTATAATAATTTCAAAGTTATATTTAAAAATATTCAAATAAATCATCCACGAATCCCGATAATTTTCTAAAAATCTTTTGGTCTGGTGAATTCTCTATAAAAATGTCCTCAAAAATATCTAGCTAAATCATGCAAATTCTTTAGAAAAGTAAACAATAATTGAATATTCTTAAATAATCTAATGAACACAAGTATTTGTAGCCTTGACTTTAAGTAGTGTTCTAATCATTTTCCTGACATAATATTTCAATCGGAATTTTGAAAAAATATGATAATTCAAACGATTGGCAAATCTTGAATGAAAATCTCTCTGTATTTATATTTTTAAAACGGTTTAGAGTTACCACTAATTTGCCAAAAGGTTAGGCAATCAATTTTTAGAAATGATTTGGGATCAATTCAAGTAATTGATACAAAATAGCTATGACCCATTAATAGCAACAAAAAATGTTTGTTTAGACATAAATTACTTTATCGATTTTTAAATACTGTCGACTAAATATAAGTGAAATAATAAACAAGATAAATTGTTTTTAAATTGAAGAGCAAAACACATATTCCGTACTTTAAGAAAAAATCTCTGGAAATTTCTCCTAATTAATGATGGAATACATGTTTTGATGGAATTGAACTTAAAGTTGTGCCCAAAGCTAATGAATTAATTATCTTTAAGTTAAAAATAGTTTTCTATTTCTGAGTCCATTTCACTTATTTGTTGTCTATTCTGATGTAAATATCGATCTGATTCTCTTTCGAATAACTCGTTTTAATTTGCATCTTAGGAATGTCAACAAAAATAGCCTAAAGAATCTAAACAGTTTGGTGTCATTGTCAATTTTAGATATTCAAATTGAAATTTTCTAATTCGATTTTATCATTTAATGACTGAGACTGCCGTTTCAAAACACCATGAAATAAAACAAAATTCTCGAATCAAGAATCACAGATTTGTATCTTTTGTATATTTAAAATATAATTTTATGATTTAACAGAATTGCAATAAAGATAATTATTTCATTGTGTTATTCAGTGAATAATATTGATTATGATTCACAGCTTGAAGTCTGACTAAAGGGCGGATAAAATAATATTCTTTTTCAATGGATATCTTGAGTTATGATTAATGATTGCAAAACTAATGGCATTTTCAATATATTTTCGATTTCATAATGAAATGGAAAAATCAAAGAACTGATCCGACATTAATTGATCAGGGTCTGGTCATTTACCTCAGAGTTAATAGTTGTGTTAAACTTATTAATTCAGTCATTCACTGCTTAACAGGCCATCAAAAGAGTGAATGAGTTGTGCCGAAAGTTTGTTAATCACATAAGTGGTGAAACTGGTGGACAAGAATATGATGGAGAGATTCAGATCGTTCTCCTCTATGGCCTACCTTTTGATCTAAATTACACGATCTTTTGGCACCGTTTCCTATATATAGCATTTAAGAAATTGCTTTTTGTTTAATAGAAATTCACATTTCGTTTTCATATTGCAGTCAAAACACACGTGAAGACAGTTTTGTTGAAACATTTGACAATTCATTTAATTGTAGTTATATTTAATTTTGTTTATATATTATCTATTTTTATCGATTCCGGTAAGTTTCGCAAATCATTTAAAAGGCTATTAAAGTAAAATGTATTTATATTAATCTTAATTTGAGCTCATTTTATAAAATAATTGATTATTTTTCTAATCTTCGTTTCAAATTCAGGAATGTTTAGGAACTCATTGAAAATGATTTTCAGAGCCATATTTGGAATAATTTTTGTGATTAATCAGATAGAAGCGGCTAAATTGGGACTGGTAGGCGCAGGCCTTCTATTAAATTCTTTGACAAAATCAATGATAGTGCCTCTGCCCGGTAATCAATTAATATATATCTGATCTGTCCATCGATAATATTAATAAACCTATTTTTTAACCAAAAGTTCCACTTCCACTTCAAATCGAATATGGACCAGGACCTGCTGTGATTCAGCCAAAGCCACAACTAGTTCCAAGTTTGCAACAAAAAAAAACAAATTATAAATTTTTTTCTAAAATATTTTCTTTTTTGCTGACAGTTCCGCATCCGATCCCAAGTAATAATGAAAAGCTCTGAACAAAAACAAATTCAATTAACTCTTTTTTATCTGTCATTTGTTTAGTTCCAATTGCTATTCGCGTCAATATTCCGTATGTATACACTTTATTTGTCTCTTTCCCTCTTTTCATTTCATAGTTAACATTAATATTATATTTATAGTCAATTTTTTACCATTACATTAAAACTCATAACATAAAGCAAACTGAAATTGAGATAATCTTGAAATGATATGGTTAGGTTAATTTATAAAGAAACTTTCAGAGAAAGTAACAAAATTTTTCTATTTATATGTAAATTAATCTTCTTAACGAAATTTTGAGATGGTTATATTCACAAACTAAGGGTGTTTTAAAGTGAATAGAGTGGTTTATGGTCTAGATGAAATAACATACTCAAAAATATAAGAACTGTCTGTTATGAGGCATGATAATTTTCAGTCCTTATTTTTTCAAGCAACTAAATTCTTTTTCTTTCAAGTTCACAAAATTTAACAGGAGTGATAAATTCTGTGCTAAAATTGCAATCAATTAGTAAAAACTTCATTTAAATGTTGAATCCCTGCACATTTGTAATCTTAATTTGATGCTTTTAAATTCAAAGCACGAAAGCGCTTTAACATCAAAAGTGTGTTCTGTCTATCGATTGATAAGTTATCTGATTTGCATTGGAATGAACCAAAAATAGCAGTCTTTAAGTTCATTAACATTTTGATGACATAAAAGGACATATGAACTTAATATTCAGTACAAACTGTCAGATGTTTTGCCTAATCTTTTGCAGAGATCACAAACAGATGGACCGCCGAATGGACCCAATGAACACTAAGCCCTTCGATCCCTATTGTAATTATCTGACACTATCCAATGTCGACTCCAAAGTCATTTTAAGAGAACCACTGCCGACAACCATAAAGGGCAGGACAATAACGAGATATTGCATGCAACCCGTGTATGCAATCCATTAGATTTTGTTCATCATTCAAAAGATTTACATTAGTTTTGCATTTTTCAGTCCCAAAGTCAATAGCGGTAAATATGATGTCTTATTTAAAGGCAATCAGAAGAGCAGTTTTGGTTCCATTCGAGTCTCTATCAAATTGTGAAAACTCTGTAACAAACATCTGGTAACTAATCACTTATTTTAAAGCTTAAATTATACCTTGCTAATATTAATTTCAATTTAAACCGCTAGAGTGCACCTGAAGCCTAATTCAGTTCATATGTCTGACAAGGGATGGCCTGACTTAAGCCAGTCTGCATCCAACATATACAACTCTGAACTCGATTTGTCAGACACTGGTACTTGGAACTGGTAGTGGAAGTGGTGGGGACTGGTATGAATTGGTCTTCTACTTAGTTTAATATAAAAATAGACAACTGAAGGTGTAATCAGTCAAATGACACCCACTGTTCTCACTATTGTTTCAGTCCTTTGTATTCAAATCGACATTCAATTCACTGTAAAAAACCAATTAGTTTTGCATAAAATTGATTCGTTGTCTCAATTTATATAACTATTTATTATAGACTGAATCCGTTTCCTCTAACAGTAGTTTCCACTGAAAGCTAATTAATTATGACTAAGATATTCATTTAGATTAATGAAAAAAATATATAACCATTATTTGATTTTTTCTAAAATCTCTTTAAAAAATCAATTAATTTTCAAAAGTCTTAGTCATTCAAATCATATGAATGGAAAATCAAAATGAAAATAAATAGTAAATTAATGACTTTATTTTATGTATTTCATTTGCTCATCCAGCAGATTCATATTGAACTTCCCATACAATTATACTCAAATGATGAGATATTTTCCTATTGATTCTTTGTAAATGGCAAATTCTTGATTCGATACAATCCATTGATTTTGAGAGAGAATACCTTAGAAAGTTTGTATTTCTTAAGGATTTATTGTTAAAGTACTCAATTCAAAGGGTCACTCAGTTTTCGGTCATTTAGTTGTCGAAAGAAATCAAATGAAACCAACTTCGAGTGTAATTGAGAATTAAAATTTTGTTAATTCAATTAAAACTTTTTATTAAACTTCAATAGAAATAACGATTATTTCCGGATAAATTTATTTTTAAAATATTTGAAAACAAATTGATTATAACTCAATAAAAGATTAATTTTTCGAAAAAACCTTATTTTTAATTTCAAGGAAATATTTAAAATGCAAACTATTTAGGTATTTGAATATTAACTGAAAAATATATTTTTTAATCATAAAAAATGTTTTGATTTAATGAATTTATCAGTCGATGATATTTCATAACTTTAGTTATGATTTTGAAAGAAAAGAAGTGAATGAGAATCGATAGTTTGAATAAATGTTTTGTCAGATACTGAATGGCAAACTATTTTTAATTCAATAACTTTTGTGATAATAAACAAGAAATGTGGTCGACCTTAAAGACATTAAAGCAGAGACGATCATTCTAGTTTTCTGAGTTTTCAATTTTTTTGTACCCACCAATTTTAAAGAAACCTAAAAATCAGAAGAAAAAGGTGACACTTCGCTTAAAAGTCAGAGCTCAACTGAGGGGAGTAGTATTTTGTCAATATCCGCATCACTTATTCAAAACATATGATTGAAAAATGCAGATTCGGCTTCACTTTGAAGTTATTTGAAAAAAGGCCATCCCATCGCCAATCAAAGTCACTGTAATTAAAAATTTCAGTTTTAAAGCACCTTTGAATAATCTTATGCCAATTAAGAATTAATTAATCAAAAAATGTACTCAAAGCGCAAATATTATATATTTTATTCGATTAGAAAAATTATTTCAAACGTCTTTAATTGAGAGTAGAAATGCTGAATACCAAAGATATGCTAACAATTCTCTGTTTAATCAAAATAATGTTTTCCGATAAATCACTTCTGATTGAATGTTTTACTTGATTTGAGACAAAATGTTGATTCCATTAAATATTTTCATTTAATTCGATTAAATATATAATAAATTGAATCTAATTTCAAATGAGTAAATTTTAATAATGATTAGAATTGTTTCTATTACAAGTTTATTGACCATTCCTCAATTATCAAGGTGATTTGAACTGTTATTCGAGCCAGCTGATAGAGTATTTTGATAACTATCAGTTTATGCAAAATTATGTAAAATTATTTTATTACAATTTTGAGGGTTAACCAAGATACTTTCGATAAAATACTGAAAAATCAAGCAAAAATTAATTCAGTTTATAAATTTGTACTAAGGTAAACTCATTTTTTTTATATTTATAAATAATGTGCTCTCACGATTACAAACAACTTAATTCAATTAATTCAGTTTCTTTACAAGTTTAATCAACTATTTCATATGCTAACTTATTTTAATTTGTTTAATTAATTTTTTTAAATTCATTTTAGAGTTCATTTAAATTTGATTTTAAAATTGGTTTCAATAAATGCACAAAATATGACCTAAAATGTAGACTTTCCTCAACTTTCAGATTAAAAGTACTTTAAGGTCAGAGACAACTGAATTATAAGTGGTTTTATGTTTTTCACGAAAAAAACTAATGAATTGAAATCACTTCGCAACTGAAAGATCACGTCATCTCAGACTACAGTTTATCGGAAACGTGTCTTAAAACTATTGTTCATAATATTTAGAGTATTTGTGATTTGAATACAGGTTATTTAAAAAAAACCCCCAATCAACAGATAATGAAATTATCTTAAAAACTGTTAAGATAAAAGTAAACTATTACAGGGTTGCCAAAGATATCGATCTCGGATTATTGTAATATTTTCTTCAAATCAAGAGGATCTTGTTAATAAAGTTAATACACTGGAATGCTTATATAATGAACATCCGATATAATGAATTTTCCTTTATAATGAACAACATCTAGATCCCAAATCCACTTTAATAGGCATTAATGTTAAAAATGGTCCCTTATAATGAACTCCTGTTTAATGAACAATCCTGTATAATGAACACTATACTTAGACCACTCTAATAGAAAACTATATTAAAACCAATCCATTATAATGAACAATAAAATTTTGCAAAACTGTAAAACAAAATATGTTCATTCATTACCAATGTTCATTACCAATTCAATACTATGACTCCGTGAGTCATGAGACAGTATTATTTCTAAGTATTTTGATTGGCTGTGATTTAAAAAGCCAATGCAATAGCCATATATAATGCCAATTAAAAGAAAGGCTTATTCAATTAAATTGATATAGGCATGTCGTATATTCAAATTTATTCTATATCTGTTTAGCTAATCCTAATCCTCAAATAAACTCGAAGAAATAATCAATAGTTCTTAAGCATTGAATGCATTAAACACTTTGCAAAAACATTTTTGTTAAATTGGAGACAACTCTGTGAATTAAATCTTCAACGATATTCAGAGAAAACTAACTCAAAATTCCCTCAAATCTCTTAAACAATCGAAAATAACTGAAAATAACTGTTATTTGCAATAAATTGCTGTATTTGAACAAAATAATGTGATTTAAATGATAAAACTTTTATTCGGATTTGTTTTGAATAAACTGTCCCTTAAAATGAACATTCCTCTATAATGAACAAATTCTTCAAACCATTCGTGTTCATTATATAGGCATTCCAGTGTATTCTATAAATTATAGGTAAAGAGATGGTAGACTTCATCGCTGAATATTTAGAATCAATCAGAAAGCGCAGAGTTTTTCCTGATGTCAAACCGGGATATATGAGACTATTATTGCCCGAATCCGCTCCCCTTAATGGCGAAGATTGGAATTCTATTTTCGGTGACATTGAAAGAGTAATAATGCCAGGTCTGTATCATTCAATAGATATAATTCAATAGGTATATCATTTGTATCAGCCGTAAGCAACAGTAACTGTCGATGTAAGCACTTTCTCTCAATAGTAATTAGTAATTACAATCTTATTTAGTAACGAAACTGTTCCTCTATTTATTCAAAACAATTGTTTTAGCCTTTTTATTTAGAAACTGATCGTGATATATTTATCTACTTTGTGCAAAAAGGCAAATTTAACATAATGTAGCAAGTAAAAATTTGTAAGAAGCAATTTATGTTAGAGTCTATTACGGGCCTCCCGATCCCTACCGGTCATAATAGACTTTACTGGGTGGGTTAGGTCCGATGAAGGGGGCGTGAGC
>JAQIWP010001339.1:0-15767 GCA_034695525.1 Euzetes globulus
CAAATGTTTTGAGAAATGACTGGTCGTCCAAATTGTGGAAAGGCTTAAGTGAACAATACGTCAATATTTCCCAAAACGTAACACCAAATGAATAGACGTCCGATTTATTAGTGAATATGCCGTGAAGTAGAGCCTCAGGACTGGCCCATCGAATAGCTATTCCCTTAATGTAGTCGTTTTTGTTGGCTAAGGCGTGAGCGCCGGAGTCGCCGATTTTGATCAACAAATTGCTGGTATAGACCAGAATATTTCGCGCCGCTATGTCTTTGTGGACATACCCTAACGTTTCCAAATATTTGAGTCCCGACGCGACTTCACTCGCGATATATATTAACGTCGAATAACTGTTTGGGGAACAGATATGGACAGACAGTCAGATATAAGTATTACAAATTTACAAAAAAGCTTAATAATAGTAAAAATTGAATAAAGAGGACTCACTCGACGTTAGTTTTATCACAGTTTCGCAAGAAGTGGTTGAGATCGCAGTCACCGGCTTCCAAGACCATTGCCGTGTAGTCAGGCGTCGAAACAAAGCCAAAAAGTTTGGCGATTTTGTCGCTTTCGGCGGATATAAACCATTTGGACTTCATTTCGTGGTAAAACTCATTCTTAAACTTTTCATTCCTCAGTGCCTTCAACACAACCAGAGTCTCGTCGAGTAATGACTCTTCATTCTGTGCTCCCATATTGTATCTGTATTTGCCGATCGAAATCTCACCAAACTTTGATGAACCGAATTGGGAACGAATCAAAACTATCTGTTCTTCGCTTAAGTGTGGAATACATTTCAAATCAATAATCGTATCGTTTATTCCATTACTGTATTTAAATTTCAAGTCATTCTCTCCGTTAATGAGCTTTCGTTTCAATATTAGGCTATAATTAGACGCAATTTTCGGTGATTTTATGACATCAGTCGAAGCGTAATATTTTTGACTCATCAGAGGATTAATTGGAGTCATGACTTTGGTCTGACTTTGAATTATAGGACACTGAATGGAAGCGTTGGTGAGATTCGAGATATTATTAACGTTGCCATTAGTGATGGCCACGTCGGGCACAGCATAGTCAGGGTCGTTGGCTGAAGAAGAACGGGATGAATAGAAGTCCTTGGGCTCACAATAGACGGGAGTGGCCGCTAAGTCCTGAATTGGAAGGGAAGGCAATTTAGATGAATGGGGAAAAATCAGTCAATGATTGATACCTTCATACAGACCACGATATGTCCCGACTTTTCTCTCCGCTTCATATGAATCCATAAGAAGACAAGACTTGCGCCGAATATTATTGTGAAGACGAGTGCGAATGATATCAATACTATGTATTCTGTGACCGAATCGACGGCCTCTAAATGCAGAAAAGATTCGGTATAGTTGTCCTCCACTGAAGACAACTCGAACGACACTTCGCTGATTAGAATCCACTTCTTCGCGAACTTCAGATCAAATTTGACAAACTTTCCGATCCGATGATGCAAATGAATGACCACATCTCTGGCCCTTTCGATCGAATTGTCGGCCATATAAGCGAAGTCGACCGGCTTTTTCGACCATATCTTTCCATCAAAACTGAACCAGATCTTTGCTGAAGAGAACACTTCGACCTCTTGTCTGTAGAGGTTATGGCAGTGGAATGTCGCAGAAGTAAAGTTTACCAAATTTGAAAACTCAAATATAACGGGTATTTCGTCGTTGGGTTCGCCATTGCTTTTCCAACCGATCCATTCAAAGCCTTTGTTCACTTTGTAATTGTCGTCACCTTTGATGCCATCGACCAGTTGTCCGATTCCTCCGTAAAGCAATCCATTGCTATCCTGAATGCCATCGTAAGTCAGATCAGAGAAGTCTCCAAATTTGCCGCTTTTGAAGCCATTGGGCACAGAATATCTGAGGGGAACGTTATTCTGTTTGCAACCGTAGAGTTCAAATCGGAGACAAATAGTTCTCTGATGGCCAGCGAATGGCACGATTCGGATCAGATTAATGCCGACCAACGGATGTGACAATTCATTCTTCACTATAGTGTATGTGTCGGTATTTCCCGAAAGTTTCTGTATTCAATCGATTCGTAACATTAATAACTATTTACCATCAAATTGTATGAATAAAGGCATATTATAAATAAAAGTTGAGCTAGCTTGATTAAAATGAATTAATCTTTCCACTTTTGCGCAGAAATAAAATGGGGGGGGGGTAAACACACTCTGGGGTTTGACCAAAAACCGGATCTCCTTCTAAATTCGTAAGTTTTGGCCGAAAACCTTTTTCAGATTTAAAGAAGAATTTTAGGACTACCTGAGTTTCTTGGTCAATCAATCATTTATAAAACTGATAGTGAGTGATTGAATTATTTGAACAGTTTGAATTGAACAAGACTAGTTGAAATTTGCAGGGTATGAATGTTGGCACAAAATGATTGATCGCATTAATTGATTAGTTTAAGGACTGCTTACATGATTGCCATCGATGTCAGTCCACTTATTCCAAGTGCTGCCATTATCTCTGGAGTATTCCAACCAAAACTCTTCGGCAAACTCGACACCGACTCCGTTTCCGAACCTGCCCTGAGTGGCCACACCTGTGATAACAAACTTGTCTTTGAGGTCCACTTGAATCCATTCGCTGCCAGATTGTATTGAATTCAATTGCTTGGACGGACACCATGCTCCACCTGACATCTCCCGGTTAAGTCTGCAATTCATTATTTTAAGAATATTTGTGATCCTTTTAGACTCCAGTTCTGAGAACAGCCTCAGAGACCAAAGAAACCCCATTTAGAGAGTCATTGATTGAAATTCTTAAATAACAGTCAAAAGACAAAAGAGAAGCTTTCAGACGATAAATGAGGGGAAAGGAAGGGATGGAAAAGAGAGTGTGAGCTATGCTATAAAATATCAATTTAAACTATGTATTCCAAGAGCTGTTCCCCTCCTAAGAGATGATAGGAAGTCATTTCCTGCGAAAATATTTTCAGTGACAGGAGATGCGAATGCATTCCTCTGCTATGAAATCAGTGATACAAACAATACACAAATGGAACACAACTTCGATGTTAAAGGAAAGGAAAGGCATCTCTACTAATGTTTGCCAAAAAGCCTACTTTTCCTCAATTATTACTTAAAGAAATTCAGTTAAAAGTTGTCTAAACTTTCTTTGATAGAAATATTAATCAAAAATAGAGTACAAACCGAGCATTTTGTGGTCCGACAGACTGCAGATTATAAGCAGATGAAGCGCTGATATCTTCATCAGATATGTCTCCCGTTTCCATACCCATCGCTTTCGGTCCTCCCATATAATCACATAAATGGGTTTTCTTGATATCGATAATCGTGTCATCTGTTCACAAACAAACAAAAAACAAATAAATATTTTAATGTTTGGCTCAAAATAATATTTCTTATCATATAATTAACAGAAAATAATTAGTTTTTAATATACTTTGAATGAGAAGTCATTGATCTCTAGGTTTATCGCACACTTCAGATATGTTCCCATTTCTTATCACTATTTTTTTATATCTCATATTCAATCCTCAAATAAAATGATTATTCTTTTAATTGAATTTGTTTTTCAAAAAGTATTTTTCAATTTCAAAAGAGAGGAACAGTGTTTGGGGTCAGTTGTTTAAAAGAGTTGATTCGGAAAATTGATTCTCTAGCAAAAGGGATTCCTTATCTCCCAGTCCTCCCTATTTTTCGATTATTCGATTTCTGGAGTATATTTATTATATAAGTATAACAGAGATTCCCATCGGAATAACTGCTGATTCTGTGAGAGGGAAAAGGTTTTAGTGGATCATCACTTCATAATATTAGGACAAATATTGAACGGCCAAAACATTAGTGATCTCTCCCAGGCCTTATCGTTGCCGCACTTAACACTAGGAGGTGCTATTTGTTCATCAAATACACCAGTAAGATGCTCAGTATGATTCTGTGCGCTTCAATTGATTCTGTCCTCTTATGTAACACAAAAATTGAGTTCAAGTTTAATAAAAATAGAAAAAAGTTCTCTTTGAAGGTAAGGGAAGGGAAGAGAAAGAGGGAAAGGTGTTGGTCTATTTTTGAAAATGAAAATTCCTGGTAAAAATTGTTCAAAATAATAATTTTCAATAGAGCCAGATCTATTTTAGAAATCAAATTATATTTTTGATTAAGAAGTCAGTCAGAATATGACAGTGAAAATAAAATGAAATAGTTGGTTTTGAAAGACCCCTTCAAAAAATTGATTGAATGGACTTTTCTTGAAATGTTTTGGCGATCATTGCATTTAAGGAACACATACTTAAAATCAAGTGTTAAGGCAATGGTTGTGCAAAATGGTAAGAAACAACTCTAAAAGATAATGTATTTTTCGCGTCTTTCCCATTGAAATCCATTTTCGACTCGTTTATGATCACATAGTTTAGGACTGTGCGACAGCACAACACAACTATTATTCTTATCGTCGAACCCCCAACTCATAAGTGTATGGCATCGAAACCAATTCTTATATCATAAACAGACCATCAGAAGGAATGGCAATACAGTATATAAGCAGATGCGACACAATCGCAACACATTTATTTAGTCGTGATTTGAGGACAGAATGCCTTCAAATATAATATTATTGCCGCCACTGATAGTGGCCGTCGACTTATCACTAATATAACCGATTTTCTGATCAATAGACAACTTATTCTTCTTTTTGCAGACCAAACGAATACACGTTTCGTATAATACACTCCATTATTGATATAATTAATTGCCGGCTCAGTCTAATACGGTATCAATAATAAGAAAGAGATGAACTGCACATTGATTTAGAGCCAAATAATCAGTCATTCAGTAATTCAATGAATCATTCATTCAGTGATTCATTTGCCATAAAAATCCGTTTTCTTCACTTTTGTTTGGCTGCCCATCGCCTCAAGGATATGATGAGGAACTGCATTAACAAAACTGTGTGCAGACCATCGCAAAACAGGAATGACATACTGTTGGAAACACAGGAGAGAGTTATAAATGGATGGCAAACAGATTCAAAAGGCTCTTGTCTTCAGTGCGTTTGTCATCCGAAAGGCATAGAAGAAAAATTCGAATATAATAACACAATATTGTAGGACAGCCATCAAGACATGGCATGAATTACACCAAAAGTCGAGTACTTTTTAACAACGAATGTCAAACCAAATGGATGTGCTTAAAGACAAATTTATCAAAAAAGATAGTTTACATTGCATTATATGTCTTCATTATTGCACTGAAATTTCTTTCGAAATAAACCAATTTTTTTCTCTTTTCTCAAGAGTGGTATCATTGAAGGAACAGTGGCTCTCAATAGGAAGGCCTTTTTCAATGGGAAAGGGTTTTGTGGAACCAATTTATTGTTCACTTGTCTCTCAACTCTCTCTCAGTGAGCGTCACGTCTTTCCTCTTTTTATAATCCCATTACTTTTGTTCGCTTCACTGAATATTAGAGTTGAAGTAGAGTTAAGGCCAAACGAACAGCCAATTCGTTCGGTCCTCTCAAATGATAGCTCTCTTAGAGATTCAGTTTTTCCATTAGATTCTGAATAGTATTCACTGTTTTCTTCAAATATATTCTCCTGAAAAGAATTTTTATTCTCCTATTCTTCTGCTGATAATTCTCAGCAATATTTCAAATAACAAGAAAAATAATAATAAAAATATGAGCTCTAAAATCATAACTTATTTTTTGAAGTTTATTATATTATATAGTTTTAAATTTGAATTGAAAAACACGATTATATACTGAACGTAAAGAAAGACAAATGAAGCGCAAACACAACACTCCTAAATACAAGTGAAAAATTCAATTCTGACCGTCTTTTTGGGCGACCAATTCCAGTCATTCTAGTTATTATTCTGGGTATTCTGTTCTGCATTTGACAGCCATTAGCCTTAAAGCACATTAATTTCAGTGTTTAACTTCTAAACTGTATGATAGAAAAGTCATTTCCTATAGAGCTCTGGCATTCTGTATGGATGTGCGCTGTAATGAACGTGATAACAGTTTTATTCTGTACCAATTTTCAGGCCTCTGTCTTATCGCATCGCCTGTTTTATAGTCACAAAACTAGGAAAATAAATGACTGAATTCAATGTATTTACGTTTAAAACTCTGCAAATTTTCCGAAGAATAGAAGGCTTTCGGGCATATTTTGGGCACAGCTTTAGTCAGAAAAGCGAGAAAATCGGTTTACATTGAATTTTTTCGGGGCTTCACTTCAACTCTATTATAAACGAAGTTATTTTGTGTATGTTTTGTGTTTTCACTGCAAGCGTTCACTATTGCTATCAATTAACTTATAATATAAAACTTTTTCGACTTTTTCTCTTTCTTTTCTTTGAGTTAACTAACAATAGAAAGCCAGCCCCTGAGCACCGAATATAATATATAAAGAGAGAACATATTGAAAACATTAAGACTTTCCTCGAAAAAAAGTGCTGCGATTATTGATTTTTTTTAACTTTTAGGTCGAAAAAACATTTCTCTTCGTCTCTTTATTTCGTTCTTCATTTGGACGTATATTTTGATGCTTAAAACTGATCCCGTCTTACAATTTTTATGTAGAGCTGAGGCATTCTCTTTAACTATCTATTCCTCCCCTTCAATCAATAAAAATGGTTGTGAATGTTAGCTCTGAGATGCCGATCGACACATGAGTTCTCTGTATGTATTATATCATATATTGGCTGCACTTTTCTTACGGCAAATACAGAGACTCGTCGTGTGCTTACAGTTATATAACGTTACGCTTTGATAAGCAAAGCATACGATATATAATGTCTGTAATAGACTTCTAAACAGCGCGAACAGTGTATCACAAATGCGAGACAACTAAACCATTTATATCCTTAGAGTGCATATTATTTTTTCCGCTCATAAAATCTGCATCAATGCATACTAAGTCTCTTTGGGGTTACATAACGTCTTAACGTGTTTTTGGCCGTAATATCCAATATAAGTGAACCACATGTCCACCACTTATAAGACGCCAGATTCGGCACATTCACTAAATATATGAATAATGGTCTGGCATTTCTACCTCAACCGGCAAATTGAATGAAAATCTGAATAATAAGAAAAAGGCTTTCACTCACAAAATGCATTTCACTTAAGGCTGAAATCAATTTAGAAGAATATTTTCTTAGTTTTGGTTCTGAATTCTTGCCTTTCATTGGATGACAAATGAGTTTTTAGCAAAAGAAAAGAGAAGACATATCATAAAAAACGAAATCCAAACATCATTTTTGGGACTGAATTCATTGGACTCACACCAAAAAGAAAAGAGGAATTAAATTCTGTGCTAAATAATCAATAACTCAAATAATTTCAGATTTAATTATGAATTAATTATGAAATGAGTTTATTGCAAAAAAACCAAACAAAATAAATAACTAAATAATCAAATGAATGACACAAAAAAGCAAATGAATGAACAAAACATTCTCTGTTTTATCGCAAAAAGGCCTGAAAGCAAAGAGAGATTGAATTTGTTTTGATTAGAGAAATGTTTTATACCAACGATTTAAATCAATTTCGATTAATGGCATACAATTTAGGCCAAACACCAGTAAAGCAGATGCCATTTGGCAACCAATTTATTATAATTAATTCAACTCAACATTAATTCGGGTGCTTTTTCGGCAACAAATTCAATAAAAATCCTGTTTTAATAGAAATTTTAGTTTTGGAAAAATTCTTCTTTAGTTCAAAAACACTAAAACCCTAAGAAATATTGAGTGAATTTATGCATTAATTGCAAGAATAGAAGCGATCACTCATAAGAGCATCTGTTCTCGAGTTCATAATAACCCGAATGACAAAAACAGTGGAAAACACATCCATTGAATATCAATCAAATGACAGAATGAAAAATTGCTTAAATATTTTTTCTCTTTGCTCTGCATTTTGTTTATTGAATTTCAAAACAAAAGGTTTTGCGATTCAATTGAGATTCAAAATAAATGATTGGATGGAGAAAATTGAAGCAAAACAACACAAAAGACAGTATAAGTCGCGTCTATTCTGTCAGCTATAAAATGGTGACATTTTTCATGTATTTGTCTTTCGTTTAAACTTTTGATTCTCTCTTTCCTTTCTTAGATTTCTTCTCCTGTTATTCAATATCTTAAATAACTTTCTGAAAGAATTGCTTTTTTCCACTGAAATCGCAATATAAGAATTGAGAGGAAAGAGATTTAAAGCCGAGGTTTTTGTTACACAAAGCGTTTATATCTATTGTTTTGCGACTAAAATACCATTTTATTTGCTGTTTTCGAATTTTCAGCTCAATATATAATTATTTTCGGTGTCTAAGAGAACCGTTTACTAAGTTGTGTCGCCTAATGATGACTGACATGTTATGCTCTACCGAATGGAATCCAGTGCTGATACCAATGAGATGAGTGAGCACTCAGTCTCATCCAAGTCTCCCAATAATGCGATTCTTATTTTACAACTAATGTCAAACATTTAAAGGACCTGCAATGTGGAGCAATACTGAAATGTGTCCGTTGAGATATACATTACAGCCTCCAATCCCCTCCAAAAGTATAAATAATAGCAATTTTCTGTAAAAATATTCAGTTTATGTTCTTTTGCTCAGAAATAATCTTTCTGTATATTCAAACTAAAATCAAATTAGTCCTAAAATATTTGTTGTCTCTGTTTTAAACTCAATAAATCTAAAGTATATCTCAATTAGACGTCTGGAGAGCTTTTACTCAGTCGTTCCTATGGCTTCCTATGGCTTCCTACGGCTTTATGGAGAGACAAACAACGAATATATATTTGAATAACAAATTCGAGTTTAAAATATGATCGGAGAGAAAAATTGCAAAATTCTCTGAAGTAATGATAGTCGAGCAGAAATTGTTTTAAGCCCTCCATTTCTCCAACATTCATTAGTGGGGTGTTTCCCCTCCAAAATATGAATATTCAGCGCTAAAAATATATGACTTTATGAGTGATATCAATGGTTTCTGTGAAGAATAATCAGAGCATTGGCACCAAAAAATTGTTTTAATTTTTCACGTATTCAGACCTAAATTGCATATCAGTTTCGAATGCAAATCAAATGAATGAAAGCGATTCACTTGAAAATGATTTTTCCCTCAGAAAACTGGAGGCTCAACAGTAATGGCAGCTATGGTTTGGGGGATACACATAATAAAAGGAGGAAAATGCGGTAATTAGTGTAATAACATTCCAGTTATTCACATTCATTCTCCAAAATGACTCTCAATTGACGATTCAATTTAAAATACACTCTAATATTGTTTAATACTATCAAAAGCAATGATAGTATACTTGAAGTAATGGTTCTCTCCGTTCAGAAAGACTCACAAATTTTCTAAATTAAATTAAATTAAAGATTCCAATGAAAGGAGAGGGAAGTGCGGCCTTCAACCAGAGGTTGTCTCCCCTGAACTACGTATAGATTTTTTTCGGCAGTACTAACGATATTCGACAAAAATAAAAGTTAAAATAAGAGGAGAAAACTAATAAAAATAGTTAAGCGATAACACTATTGAACACTGTTTTCGTTGAATCATTAGTTTTTAGAGACGACTAAAAATATTCGTTTATCTCTTAAACGCGTAATTGTGAGCAGAAATTCAATAATCAATTTAAAAGCAAAACAAATAAAACTCTTAAACAAAGAGAATCAGATGTTCTTCTAAGGCGACAGTAATTTCAACAAATATTGAGTAATTCAATAGCTTTTTATGCATTTTAAGTCCTGATATCGGATTAGTGTCTTGTTATATAAGGAACAGCTCTAATACAATGTTAAGTATGACCTCCTCTTCAAAAGTGATACACAAGAGTTCAACTCTAAAAAGTCTAATTTAGAGTCGGGGCTCAGATGGAAACTACTCAATAAAACAGACTCTGTTTTGGAGGATAAGTCGTTGGACTGACGCAATGAATGAATGGTAAACATAGGCTTTAGGGAAATGCAATCTTGGATTCAAGTGTCGCATCATTTATAAGCATTTGAACGCATGTTTTGAACGCTTTGAAGACACAGAGAGAGAGAGAGAGAGAGAGAAGAGAACAAAATTAAGTCTCATATGTTGTGGAGAAAGAGAACTCCAATATTGAGTCGACGAAAAATCCTCTCTCAGAGTGTAATTAATTTTTGTGAAAAAGCTCTTCCGTTCACGAAATTAAAGTTTTTCAGATATTTGCGAACAGTATTTCACTGAATACACGATTGAGAACATGAATTCCTAAACAAATTCTGCCATTTTCTCTAAAATGAAAAATATATTTATAAAAAAAGAGAATTTCATTTCAAATTCCAGAAAAAAGTGATATATTTTTGGAGGAAGAAATGGAAGGATGGGAAGGATGTGAGGCCACAAAACCTTTGACAGCACATGAATTGTTAGTGTTTTTGGCAAATGAGTTGAGGGCTTAAAATGGATCGAAGTTTAGAGCCGATAGAGATTTAAGGTCAGGACTGGATGTCAAGTAAGGAATGGATGGACATCACCAGCAAAGCAATAAACATAATAATTTTTGGCTAAATCTAAACACTTCTTAAAAGCTCTCCTCTTTGACCCCTCCTCTCATAAATAGCACACTTTATTCAACTACTAAAAGGAAACAGACATTTAAGTGAACACAACTTTTACAATATCTGCTTTCGATAAGACTATGAATAGCTTTCAAAAATTTTAGCTCAAGTTTACACAAAACAGAAATACTAAACGCTTTTCAGAATCTACTCGAAAGATAACATTCATATCTAATTTGGCCTCTCCTTCAGTCTCACTGATAGTAGTCATAAAGTGCCGGTACCTCCAGTAGTCATTCTAACAATTGGTAAGAGCAATTTAAAAGAAAGTCGTTTTGTTACAAAAATAATTAGCAAATAAATCCTGAAATTGCTATTCAAATAAGGAAAGCATTCGGTGTTTAACTAACTTTTGAACCCAAAGACAAGAAAAAAATAATGGAATGAAAAAGGACAATTACAGTCTAAAACAAAGAAGAAAAATGTGCTCATCTGTTGCACACAATCTGACTAAAAGACTTTTTTATTACTTATTTTCCAAGTATTAGATGACATGACATTAAGATTTATAAATTGTTGATATGGGAGAGCCTTCTGTTCATATTCTCTAATATCGAATATCACATGTTTTTCACTAATTTTGTGGATTTTCCAATTTTTTCCTTCACTTACAATCAGTGCCTTCCATAATATCTGACGACTCTTATAAAAAAAAAGAATTCTCCAATTCTTCTCATATTCTGTCTCTTTCTTCGCAAACTTAATGACTCGGAAAGCATTTAGTGCTAAGATTTAGTCACAACACTATTGGCTATTTTGGCTGAACAGCGCTTATTGTCGTTGCCATATCCTTCCCCATCCTTTCGGTGGACTCAGCCTAACAATAGCCCAACCAATAACTCATATGAGTTTTCATAGCGATGATAGTGAGCACCGCATATGGAGTCGTGATATTCGATTGATTTACTCGTATTATACCTCATAACTCGTTAACGTTTATTGTTCTGCAATAATATTTTGCTTTTATAGCGACACTCATAAGAGTTTAAGAGTCGGGCCCTAAATGTTCTGCTTCTTAAGGCCTGCCTTTGATTTCTTTTTGTCGGCATTCCATAAATTGAGTGCCGAAATCTAGTCATTAATTGCTATGAATTCTCAGCCTTTCCTCCGAATAAAAACTTGTCAAACAATATAAGTATAAGAAAGAAAACTAATTAATTAAAAAATGATTTATTGGTTCAATGAATATCTGATTTGCTTTTTTATCGAAGAGAATATTTCATTGGATTTTATCTCTTAATTAAAACTTTAGTTTTCCATTAATTCCCAACTAATTTGATAATATGTTTCGCGAATGCGATAACATTTTGATAAACAAAATTATATTTTTTTATAAACTTTGCAGACATTCACCAGAAAAAGGGGCACAGAATTGGAGGTCACATAAAAAAGAACAGCACAAAGATAAAAAACAATTCTCCTTTTTCTGAGCGCATACTTTCAGTTCTTATTTTTGTCTTAAATTTTTTGCTTAAGAAGGAAATACAGAGTGAGTTGTTGTGACGGATGTGTGAATTGGTTTCGCTTTATTAAAAGCTCTGTTCCCAAGACATCCCAAAACGCATTCCTTCAGAGCTTATATGCATTGTTTCCAAAACATCTATAGAGAACTTATAACACATTCTGAGCTCAAAATCTTGTCTGCCTTTTGTGTTCAGCCCAACGAAAGATCTTTTTTTTTTATTTAATGAAAACTTTCTAACTTTGAAAAATTCAATTCAATTCTTCATTTGTTTTCCCCTCTCATTCATCTTCTCTATTATTTTAAAACCTACACAAACACTATTGTAAAGTGAAAACTCATTTTTTACTTGACTTTCAAACCCCAAAGATTATGTTCGGAGACGTTTCTGCATAATTATTCAAATTATTAAAGACTTGTATATAAGAAAAATTTGCAGTCATTTTCATCAAAATATTCTAAAAGTTAACAAAAAAGTGTTGAAAAATCACTTTAGAAGTAAAGTCTTTCTAAACACAGAACATAAATAAAGACTGATTTCCATAATTCAAACATTTTTCATCTATTCTTAGTTTCAATGGGTTTATAATGGAGTCTATTAATTAAGAATAGTTTATCTTGTTGTTAGGCGCACACTCTTTGTCAGTACTGTTGGCTAAATGAATGAGAAAACTAATGATATTTTCATATAATTAAAGGAAATGTTTAACTCTTAAGAACGTAAAGAAAGAAAATTATAGCCAAAGAAAAGGCATTTTCTTTAATGAATGTCTGGAGTCTAGTGTCAGGATTGACACCACAACTAATAATTTGGTCCAAAATATGTTAACAGCTGTGGATATGGCTGTATGGCTGTGCAGACCATATTTCAAACTATGCGTCAAAAATATATATATGAAACACTGATAAAAGAGTGGCAGTAAAGGAATGACTGAGTGATGCCGTCGATGGCACAGTCAAGTAGTTTATGAATGAATCGTGTCTTTCAATAGTTAGCTGAACGGGTAATGAGCCGAGTCATTCACTGGGAGGAGATCCTATTCTTCGCCATTCATATATTGATTGAGAAGAGAGCCCAAGAAAAATGACAATACATTGGAATCGTTGATATCACTTAAATAATATACTTCTCTAACAGATATTCTCTACAAGAATGAGCCCAAAAATGGCAAAACATTATTGAAGATACGAAAACAGCACAGAATGGATCATTTTCTCATCTGAAAACAATGTATGGCAACCTATGTGCAAATCAAAGACCATAATTCTCTCTCTTTTCTAAAAGTAAATTACTTCAGAAAAATAGTAGATTTCTCTTCTCTTCTGATTTCTCTAAAAAAACGAATTTGTTTTCCAAGATTTCCTAATATTCCAAAGGATTTCATAGGAGTCGACAAAAATCCAATAGTCGTGAAGTGAACTCAAATGAAAGATCCGAACGAAATGAGAAAATTGTAAGCAATATATTTGACTAAAACACTGACTGTCTCTCAGTTTTACTTTCAACAAAACAATAAAACAGATTTACATTTGAGAATTGAAAGAGGATTTCTCACAAGTACATCATTCATGTCAAGGCCAGGGATGTGCAGGGGAGGGGTTCTGAAATATTCGCCTAGTTCGAGATTTAGTTATTTATCCCCTAGGTTTGAGGAAAAATTACTCCATAAAAACTGTGAGAAACTGACCCCTTCTGAAAATTGCCGTTTTTCAGTAATGGCGGCCAAAAAATTTGCAATTTTATTCATTATTTTTAGAAATTTAACCTTTAAAAAGGGAATAATAACTTAATTAAGCTAATTAATTCTTTGAACTGCCGGAAATAAATGTAATTAAGAATAAAATGGCGGCTTTTCGTCCGTCATTTTGAATATCCCCTAGATTTGGGTCTAAAAAATGAGTCACTAACCCCCTATATTCCCCTAGGGACCTTGCACATCTTTGGTCAAGGCTAACTTAACGTATTCTTAAAAGTCATCTATATTTTGTTTTTGTTTCACTGGTCATCTTAATCTGCAAGATTTTACGAAAATCATGCATGATGTACATTTTTCAATTCTAAATTATTATTAATCAAATCTTGAGTATAGTTTCAAATGAGATACTTATTTTCAGTACTTCAGATGATCCCTCAACATTAGTAATACTTGATGGGTACTTAAAGTTAATATTTATTCACTCAAAAATAGTTATGAGTTGATATTTTTGTGAAATTACCGGCTAATGATAAAGTGGTTTATGAATGAAGTCATGAAATGCTGGCATCAAATAAGACCAGGGATGTGCAAGGTCTGTGACTCTAGGGAGTATATAGTGAGGGGAATTTTCAAAATTAGGGACGGAAAACTGTCATTTTGTTCTTGAAGTCGCTTATTTCCAGTAATTTAAAGCGTTAATTAAGCCACAATTGAGCAATTATTCAAGCTGCAAGGCTAAATTTATTAAAATAAGAGGCAAAATGGCCGATTTTTAGCCACCATTACTTAAAAATGCCATTTCTCTTTCCAGGCCCTGATATGATATCCCCATAGAACCAATTTTCAAACATAAGGGGATATTTGAGGAAATTGCCCTCCTTGCACATCCCTGAATAAGACTTAAAATTACATACCGTTATGTCGTTTCGTTAATTCAAACGAATGAACCAAAAGGTTGAGAATCGAAAGCAAGACAATGACTGGAACCAAGTTTATGGCCTTTGATTGCATTTTGGTGGAGGTCTGTATTGCAAACAAAAGAATATATGAGTTAAAAGTCACCATTAATTCAATAATGCAATTGAATTTAAAAGACATTATATTTATACCAGGAGTCAAACAGAACAAGTCTTAAGAAGTTTTGAGTCTTATAACCAAGAACTCAAAGCACTGGCTTAACATATAATTTATTGGGTGGGGTGGGCCCTAAGAATGACACTTCCAAAAAATAAGTCACCGAGAATTCCAATTTTAATCAGTTGAACTGAACAATACTGAAACTTTGTTAATTAAACTGATCAAGCTCATTTGATGCCTGAAAAAATGAGCGTAAAATAGGAAATGTTTTACACATTAAACAAAATGCCATTAAATGTAATGATTGACTCAATTAACAGAGCATTCATTCAATGGATGTGACGCTCGGTTTTGAAAGCAATAGTTTGGTCTAAAAAATAGATTTCCTAATGAAAAAAGCATTACAACGATTAACGAGGGATCGACTGTCAGTGCAGTGAAACAGTCACCGAATAGGTCTTCGCCTTTTGAACACATCAATGGACAAAAAAAGAAGACAAAAAAGCATTGAGTGTGTAGTCTGTAGAGAAAGCTGGAGCACACATATCCTTAATTGAGGCACAACACCTCAGGGGATAATTTCATTAGTGTATCGCACTTTCCCTCCACTACTGATCGATGTTATGTTCCGTTTCTTATTCTCATTCTTCTCGTCCGCATCACTCTCTTTGAGTCTCTGCTCTCTCACCACAAATGAGATTTCTTTCTCTCTCTTTCTCTCCTAAAGACAGATTCTTTGTATATACCAGTGCTCTGCCCGTGTTATACCAGTTCAGCAAAACATAGCTTCAGTAATAGAAACGTCTCATTTTTGTTGGCTATGAAACTTAAGAGCCAATGAGATATTGATCTAACTTAACCTGAAGTCTATTTCGGATCAAATGAGAGACATATTTCTCTCTCTCTCTCTCTCTCTCTCTCTCTCCCTCTCT
>JAQIWP010001340.1:0-15750 GCA_034695525.1 Euzetes globulus
GTTATAGTGAATCCCGCTTATAGTGAACGGATTTCTTGGGCCCGAGCCGTTCACTATAACCGGGATAGAGTGTATAAATAAAACTGAATTTAGGATAATTTGAACAAAATAATATTTTAAATTAAATTTAAAGGTAGTCACTTTTTTCCAAATTTTCGCCCAGTGAAGTGTGGCCATCATCCTTTCAATATTGGGCACCAAAAATTTGTAATTTTTTTCTCATTTTAAAGAATTTAGCTTTCAAATTTGAATAATATTTTAATTTGGACTTATTTAGGCTTAGGCCAAATGTTTAAAATAATAAACAAAATATTTTTGGTCTCAATTTCTGAAAGGATGGCCGACGCGGTTTGTTGGGTGATAATTTGGAGAAGGCCATTTTGGCCCAAATTTCATTTTAGAAATTATTCAGTTCATTTTATCTTGGCCAAAATTTACAGCCATGTACTTTACAATTTTTCTTATGCCACCGATAATATTCAATGCTTTGAAAATGATAAATGTTGCTCGGTAATTATGCGGTTTCTAAAAAATAGTTCTTTTTCTGTCATTTATCAGCACAAGTCTGACAAATGGACTCCTTGAGGAACGCCGTTACTAATAGAATGAGGAAATTAAGAAATTTTCTTTTGTCAGAACTGAAACAATATTCTGTCAAAAGATATGAATATAAAGAGAGAGAGAATGCGTATAAATAGTATAGAATTTTGAACTGAAGTACCAAATATTCTCTGTTCCAAAATTGAATGACAGAATCAAAGGTTAGTTTAATGGGGAAAAGACGACCGCTTAATAAGTAGGCGCAGAATATTCGTATTTAGTGAACCCAACGCCTCTCTTGTGAGCCGACGTACAGACGAACAAAGTTTTTCTCTGAATTTTTGATTTCCAGAATAAGAAGCGAAGTATAAAACAATTGTTTGGCTTCTTATTTGACTCTTAATTGTGTGAAGTCTTTCGCAAACAACTGTTCGCATGTTTTGTCTGAGTTTTACATAAAAAATTTGAACCTATAATTAATTCAGTCAAATATTCTCATACGAAAAGTGAAATTCCTTACTATTTAAAGAATATTATCAAATTTCGATAAAAGCAACAAGGTTATTGGATTGTATTCTGATCATTTAACATAATTTACATTGAATATCTTGGAGAATTTTAGATTTGTTCATTCAATTTGCACTTTAGCTACTATTGAGCTAATTATTGAAAGTTACGGTCAAATAATGGATTTAAACTTTTTCTATACCGAATTTCGCAGATAACAAGTCATATGAAATGGACAGCCATAACAACAAGCAATCGGTTGCCGTCTGTCTCGTCGTCCTGTTTCTAATCGTCGACTGTTTGGCAAATCCAGTACTGTTTGATCCCTGTCCTGACAATGGAATGAGAAAACCTCCCCGTTTCGGCAAAAGGAATCCTCAGATCGAGCCGTGCGTCAGAGGACCGGTCAGACGGAACATCAGGAAAGACAAGACGGCGCCCAAAGTTATCAGATTTGGGTTAATCGACGCAATAATCGAGCGCTTGAAAAGTCAGTTGAATTCAGAATACAATGAAACTTAAATTCAAACTTTTAATTATTTCTGAATAAACTCATCTTTCAATTAAAATATTTTGCTTGATTTAAGCTGTAAAATATAACATGTTCAATTTAGTCTTAATATGTAGTCTAATAAGAACCATGATCAAATTTTAAAATTGAAATTCAGTCACAAATAAATTGTATATTTTATATTTCAATATCAAAAAATTCTTTCAACTTTGAAAATTAATGAGTAAGCTCACTTTTACCACTAAAACATTTTAGAATTGTTTCCCTAATCAGTGAATCAGGGATCATAAGTAATGATTTAACCTTTAATTTAGTAGTCCCTTGATCATTCAGTAATTAAGTGATTCTAGACAGAAGTGAGTCTTATTAAACAGAGTGATAATCTCTAATCATCAAGCTCAAATTCCAAGAACACCCAATTAGTGCTGCAAATGGGTTTTTAGGCTCAATTATCACTGATTTCATTATAAGAATTTGAATTGAATTTAGAAAATTGCAGAAAAAGAAAAATACCTCTGAAAATGTGAGCGTTTAGTCTGATTTTAGGCTTTCAATAGAGAACTCGGGGGAATTCCTAACAAACAAGTTCTAAGGATTTTGGTCCAACAAAACGCTCACTCTGTTCAAAGCAAAATTAGTTTTAATTCAATTGAATAGAAAAAATAATTGCATTTAAACAAAAAACAAACAAAATGGTCTGGAATGCAATTTAAGATGTATTTAAATATTTACTTTAAATGATAAAACAAATTACAAAAACAACAAATTTGTGAACAAAACACGAAAAAACAATATACATAACGGAATTTCAATGACTATAAGTTAGTAATAGTCTATAAAATTAAGAACTACTCAAACAAAAGACAAACATTTGATTATTTGAATGACGAAAACAAATCTTATTCTTCAGGTTTTTTTTAGTAAAACAGAATAAATTTCAATAAATTAAATAAAGTTGTAATAAAAGATTTTCATTGATTTTCCTCAAAAAATTACAAATTTTTACATTTGAATTAAGATAAAATAGTTAAAAACGATTGATCAACAGGATAAATCTGTAGAATTAGGAATACTTATTGCTATCTCATAATCTTGTCTAAAAGTGTATTACAAAAAAAAGGTGAGTTACAAAAAGGCCAATGACATTTCAACTTGGTTATTGTTAAGCATATTCTGTTAACTCAATTCTAAAGAAATTGGTTCTAATCAAGTGATTTGTAGACGGATTAATCAATAGTTGTAATGAGAAGTTGCCAAAGCCTGTCAACTGAATATGAAATAAACAAATGAATTTTAGGACTAAATTAGTCAAAATGAGGTCTCTATTCGTAGTTAACTGAAAAAAGAAATCAATCGCAAGTTTGACATCTTGCAAATTTTTAAAATTAAATAAAGGACTATTCTTTCATTAAAATGGAGGCGTTTTTGGTTATATTTACACAAAATTATTTTCATTAAGAATTAAACAGAACTAAGACAATAATGTTTAATCAATACCAGTATTATTCAACTACACTCGAGTACCAATTTTGTGAACATTGTCCGGTCAGCCAATAGGTTAACAAAACTGGCTCGAGTGTAGTGATCCCCCAGAGAGAAAGAGGACAGAGCAGTCTGAGACAAATAACCTTGCTTAGCAATAAATAAATTAGTGATCAATTAGAAAAACAATAAAATCTAAATTAAAAATTAGTTTTTTGAATGACCTAACATTCTTCAGAACTGAGAAATAATTCTGATCGAAAAAACGACATCTCAGCACAGAATAAATTGTATCGATTTTGAGGTAAACAAGACTTCTGACAACAAAAGTCCATTTAAATGAAAAACTGTTGTCATTTAAAACGAAAAATATAATATTTATGTCGTTTTATGACTATTTTTATTGAAAATCATGTCTTACATATAATGACAAAGTTTTCAATTTTGACCGCAAACACTGTGACTGCTGTCAACCCAATGAACTGACTCCTGGACAGGCATTGAATAATTGAAATTCAGAAAATACCACAAAAAATAGAGTGGATTTCAAAATGTTTGGTCAAAAAGAGATATTACGATACGATCACTCATCAAAACAGGGACTTTATTTATAAGTTTAGAACACTGGCATGATAACAAAACTATCTAGATTACTTTGAAAGTAAACATCATGCTATCCGATGTCCAAAAATGGGACCAATTTTGCATCAAAAGTATAACATTTAACCAAAATTTTCGGCATTAAAGTTAAAAAATAAATAATTTGCACGACTTTTGATTTAAAACCATTTCTAAGGCATTGAATTATTGATTAATATGAGTGAAAGTTTTAATTAATCTTAGTATTTGGCAAATTATTCTTAAACTCTTCGAAATATGGCCGCCAGAAGTCGGGTATTTCTTGGCCGAAATGATAGGTCACGTGATTGTTGATGTGGTCATCGAACTTAGTCTTGAATAGTGTGACGAAATCACATTCGGGCAAGGTGCACCTGAAACCAGTCTTCTCAAATGGGACAGCACTGTCCACAGATGACCGACGTGTTCTCATTAGACTTAGAGGGATGGGCGCCACAGCGTTCACTACCGAACACCGATTTTCTTCATTACTGTCGGAGAAATATCCGTTAGTGGTCGCGATTTGGCTGACATTAGAGCCCGAGATAATGTTCTGCTTCAGAGTCAGCGAAGGCTCTGTCAAATTGCCCTCACATTCGCTTTCCCCGCTTATGTCAATTGAGATCAGTTTAGATCCAGAGCTCAGTTTAGACCCAGTGATCGACGAAATGGTCACTGAATCAAGTCTTGAGCGCTGACTTTCTTCTTCTTCTTCAGATTCCCCAAACTCTTCAGTTGATAAGAAAACCAAATTTGTATACTTATTACCACCTGATAAATCTTCGGTGTCTTCATTTGTCTTAAGTTTCTTAATAAGATTAGTTGTCTCCGTTTGTTGTGCCACTCGTTTGTTGACATCTCTGGACCTGATTTCGGAAAAGGAACTGCTTCTTTTCTTCTTATAGAACCGTTTGAGTTCACTCTTAACGGGGGTTTTGGGGAGAGAGACCTCACTATAGTTGTGGTCATTGAAGTTGAGGTCGGGTTCGTTGTTTTCATTCGTTTCAATTGGATTCAAGTATTCGAATGTCATCTGTTTGGAGACACAAACAACTTGAGAGGTGTGGGATATGGGGTCCCTCTTGTCCTGACTCTTATTAATCGAAACTTCCAATGAAATGTAATTATTATCACAAGTTTTTGTGACTTCTTCATCGAGTAGTTCTTTGCGAACTTCTTCAATCATATCGGGGGTCAGCTTTTGTGGTCGGACCCCAACTTGTCTATCCTTTGGCTCCGAATTTGACTGATTTGGGACAACATTTTCATCGATTATGTCTTGAATTTGAGTGGTTTGGTCAATGGCTTCAATAGAGTCTTCATTCTGTTCTGCTCCATGAATGACCAAACTCTCGTTAATCAAACAAGTCTTCATTTTCTGCAAATCATTTAAAATGTTTTTGTGATAATCACTGAATTGGTCAGAAATGGCGGAGTTTTCTCGCTTTAGTTCTGAGACCTGTTCCTCCAATTTCTTTATATTTACATCTTTTTCTTTTAAGACATTTTCAAACTTCTTTGTAACCGTTTCACAACTCTTATCATTGTTCCGATTCTTAAGTCGAAAGACTTCTGAAGTCAGTTTCTTCAGTTCAATATCTTTGGCCATATTTTCGGTCTTCAGTTTGATGTTCTCATGACTGGTCTGAGTCAACGACCGTTTGTTGCGCTTCAGGCTCTCCTTCAGCTGATTCACCTTTTCGTTGCCATTCAACTTCAGGGCCTCTTTTATCTTATCGATAGTGGTCTTAAAATTGGTAATCCTTTGGCAACAGTTCTCATTGCAACCGATGTCTTCGTCACTCTCACTGTTCAATGAATTTGTAGTCTTGAACTCTCGTATCAATTGCCTTAAGAGAGCTCTTTGGCCAATGCATATGGAGGTCAACTGAGGTAAGTCTTTGTGTATATCCATAGCCATCAGAGTGTTGTTCGTATCGAAGCCATAAACAGTCAAAAAGTTGTGGGTCTGAATCGTTAAACCTGTCGATTGCTTCAGAAACGACAACAAATCGGTTTCCATTTCACACATTCTTAGCAATAATTATCACCAAAAACCATAAACAAAGGAAGTGATAACAAATTGGTGTCAAAAGAAGTGTAAAAATCACTACAAAATGTCCAAAATATTATGCTATAAATGAGAAGAATTACATCACATTTCCGTCGACTCAAAGCTATTAAAATAATAATTATGACAATTATCTCATCAGCGGTTAGGAGTAATGAACGTCTGGTTCTTTACTTTTGGGTCAAAGTAATGAACACTTTTCAGGTGAAAAAATCTCAAAACAACTGAAAACAACATTTGATTCGAAACGAAAAGTAAACACAAAGTCTAATCCAAAGTTAGGATCACGTGCTTTGCCTCAGGTATTCACTGTCGCCATGGAAACTATTCTGATTTGTAGAACTTGTCCTTGGCCATAACTATTAAGATTTCTTCGATAATTCATTGCTAATTGATTGGCCAGGTGTGAGGCCAAATTAGAATCATCAATTTTGGTTGAAAAATCTGATTTTATTTAATGAACTAGGGATAATATCTAATATATCTTAAAATATAGCCTTCAGGCTCTAAATATAATTAAGATTAATTGATAGCAGAGTGTTTTTAGACCAGATGGATTAAACATTGCTTCAATTTCAAACCTATAATGGAGAGAAAGCCTCAAATTTCTTTATTAATTTAATGAAGATGGGCAAGGTCAATTGCTTGAGCCCATTAGAAAAAATAGGTTAATTATCTAATCAATAATAAACATTTAAGACATTGAAACAATTCCATAATTATTGCAAAACATTAAAATTTTCATAGAGGAAAAGTCGTCAATATTTCTGAAAAAAAACTTGTTTTTCTATCACCTTGCTCATTTAGGCATCTATGAATAAATAATTTCAATTTTTAATAATCAATAAAGTGAAAAATTACAGCATTTCAATACTATTTTTAGTTTAATTAACTTTTGAATAATTTTCGTTGGATTTCATTTAAAAAATTGGAAAATAATGAACACAAGTATAATATCAGTGATAACATCACTGAATAAAAATTTATTAAGATTTGCGCCTCTTTTACCGGCATTAATACCGGTCCTCATAGATTTGTGGGTCAATAACATCGACAAGAAGTCAGTTTTGCCTCAGAATTGGAACTTAGAGTATGACTTCATTATAGTGGGCGCCGGAACTGCTGGCTCTGTCATAGCGAGTCAATTGGCCCAAAACAAACATAAAACACTATTACTGGAAGCGGGCGGTAATGAAAACTTCTTCAATGATATACCAGCTCTGAGTCATGTCTTACAACAAACATCAATGGACTGGCAATATGTGACTGAACCACAAGAAAACGCCTGTTTGGGATTAGTTGACAGACAGAGTCGTTGGCCGCGGGGAAGAGTTCTTGGCGGCACTTCTTCTATCGATGACATGCTCTATGTCAATGGAAATCCACAGGATTTCACTGAATGGGAACGAATGGGAGCCAAGGGCTGGTCCTGGGATAAAGTGAGGATGCAATTTCCGTTTAAAGAAAGGAATCGGTCCGTTAAGCAGTCCCCTGAAGACTTCGAACAAGAATTACAAAGAAGAATTGACAACACACTGACGGCTCACAAATACCACACATCTCTTAACAAGCAATTAATGCACGCATTCATACAATCGGGGCGTAAACTAAGTTATAATTTTGTTGACCACAACACTAAATCAGAACTCGGGTTCAGTCATCCATTACTTTCCATCAAAAAAGGTTTTCAAGTAGAAAATCAAATTAATCTGAAAACAAATTAAATTTTAATTTAAGGTCAAAGAGAGTCGTCAGCAAAACAGTTGAATGCTTTACTAAAAAGTGAATACCTGGATATTGTTAACTATGCGTTCGTCCAAAAGATTATAATCGATAACATGACAGCAACTGCCGTCCAATTTAATCGCTTTGGATATTCCTATACTATTAAAGCTAAACGAGAGGTCATTATATCTGCCGGTGCTATCAATTCACCACAAATACTGATGTTATCCGGAATCGGACCGAAACAACACTTGGAATCGTTTAATATTTCAGTTATAAAAGATCTTCCCGTCGGTCGTAATCTACAGGACCAATATGGCACTCAATTATCTTTCATTGTCCACAAGACTCCTATCGTTAATATTCACAAAGATATGAATTCATTGCAATTTCTGAAACACCTACTGTTTTCTGAAGGATTGTTAACAACAGCACAGGTAGAGTCAGTAGCATATCTTAAAACAGAAAATGCAACGGATAGTCTTATCCCAAACCTTCAGCTTATTCTGAAGCCATTGAGTTATGCTTCAGATAACGGACTTCTGCTGAAGAAATTAATCGGAATCGAAGACAACTTTTGGGAATATTATTCAAAACATGCAAAGAAAGAAATGTTTTCCATTGTCTTAAATTTATTACATCCAAGAAGTCGAGGATCTGTTGAGTTGCGATCAACGGACCCAATGGTTGCTCCGAAAATTGATCCGAAGTACTTCTCTCATATAGAAGACATGAAAACAATTGTCGAAGGCATGAAATTAGTCAACAAATTGATTGAAACAAAGGATTTTCAATCATTAAAAGTGGAACCGTTGGGTAAACCCAAAGAATGCAAACAATATCAATTGAATAGCAATAAGTTCTTTGAATGTTTTGCGCGACATTTGACACTAACATCTTACTCTCCGATCGGCACCAACCGAATGGGTGATCCGTCAAGTTCTGATTCGGTGGTCGACCAACAATTACAGGTGATTGGCATTAATAATCTTCGAGTGGCTGACGCATCGGTCATACCTTCACACGTATCGGGTTCTTCGTCGGCAACAATTCAGATGATAGGTCAACGAATGGCCTCTTTTATCATTGATAAAGATTTACAATTATTCCGGAAAAGTTTCCACCAATTCGAAGACATAATTGACAATGGCTTCCAATTTGCTGTAAATGCATTCAATAAATATTATGGACTATAATTCCTGTTCAACTTTTCACTTGTTCTAATCATATCTTAAAATGTTCTTACTATTGGATTGTTCTTGCTTGTTCATAAATAAAATTTTTAGATTTTTTTTTAAATTATTAAATTTAGAACACTACAAAAATGATAATTTAGCTGATCCATTGTCTTCATGATAATTAAAATAACATCAAGGCTAATTGGAGTTTAAGATGTTCCTGGCAGGATAAAAGGCGGATGGTCTGTAAATAAAGAATTAAGAGGGAAGAAATTATAAATCAAGGATCGTTTTGATAAAATTGTGAAAATATTATTTACTTAACTTCAATGACAATATAATCGACACATAATTTATATTAATTTTACAAAAAGTTATTAAATAAATGACAAAATTGCGAATTCAAAGAATAGAAAAATCAGAGACTAGTTCTCAGAGGCAATCAAATGATGAACTATAGACAACTGGCACTCCTCTTAGCGATGGCCAATTCATGTCTGATAATCAGCTCATTTGTCAAATAGGAGTGAAGTCTCTTCTCTTGTCTGAGCTTTTTTGGCACATCAGGTATGAGGACTCGCATCAGAGAAGTCAACAGAACTATTACGTTCTCGAAGATGACCACAAACGCCAGTCGGGCCACCATTAGATGCCAGTAATATTCGGTTCGTATGTATTCTTCCGGTTCATTGGGTGACAAATTTGTGGGCGGTTCCCTATAATCTGTATAACTGGACACAAAACAAGTGATAATCCAAATGTAACTAAAAAATCTTTTTTGGATGACTTACACACAAAATGTCGAATTGATTTGTTTAATGTATTCCTCTTTGACTTTGTATATGGAAAGCGTTGAATTGAGATAATTGTTGAGATTTCCGTTTTGGAAGTAATACATAACTCGAGGCACAAAACTTGTGGTAAATGCTATTATCAGTGCGTTTGTGATTACAGACAACTTTCCGATGGCGTCCAAAATTCTGTACCAAATTCCTATACTTTTGACTCTGAAAAAAGCGTAAAGTTGTCATAAATGTCCTTCAAATAGACTAAAAATGTCGAACCTCTGAGCGACGGGTCGTTTAAAACTTGTAATTATCTTTTTGGCGTCAAATCTGATCTCAAAAAAGTTATTTATCAGAGCAAAGAGTGGCGCCAATGGAAAGGCCGACACAAATATTGTCACAAAACCAAACTGTAAAACCAGTTCAAGATATTCGTAGAAAAGAGAGGTCGGATCCCATGACTCAAGAAGAAAGTCTTCTTCCCATTGTGGAAGAGAATCACATTTGTTGTCACAGTTTTGAGTGTACTTCCATTTATTATAAAAGCGTGTGCAGACAGGCAACAACATCTCTATTATGGCACCGAATGCTTGCTTTCCCACCATAATTATGGCCAACTGTATGGCTAAGTCCAGAAAACAGCCCCCTATCCACACAAACCATCAAATAAAGGAAAGGTTAACTCAGGTTTAATTATTTCAAATAATAATATTTCTATTGATTTTCAGAGTTAGTGAAAGGACATACCAAACGGACATTCCTCTACTATATAACTTGTAACTTGTCCGGGATGTCCGGTGAAGTTTCCTTTGAAGAAGGCAATGTAGAAAATGGACGAATAATAGTTTACGAATTGGAACAGGAACATCTTCAACGTTAAGGAGTTATCGAATTCGAATTGAGTGCGAGGAAGTTCCTTTTCGGTGAGATAGAAGGCCAGTCGGATGTAAATTCGGTCAAACACTAGAATACAAACTAAGTTAATGAGCGCAGCCGTCAGTGACGTGAATATCGTTCCGTAGTTCTGAACAAATTCTGAGCTCTCATCGAATTGCTCGAAGGCTATTTGGACGGACACTCTGTAGGCAATGATGGCCAGCATTATACCGATGGCCAACACAATGCACAATAGCACCAGAGATGAGGACACTATAATGTGCGGCAACTTTCCCCTGAAGAATGGGATGTATGGCTCTTCCATACGGGTTATCACATTTAGTTTCCGTTTGGCGTTTTGATTGGCTAACCGTGCCTTCAAATGGGGGAACAGAATAATAATTAATCAAATAATTTACTCCAAATTAAAGTCAGTTCAAGTGATAGTAAAACAAATACAATACCAGATACTCAGGTCTGGGATATTCTTCGTGAGCGTCAAAATCAGACAAATCCCATTTGTATGTGATTTTAGCGGAGTATCGTTTCCACATTTCCAGATAGAATGTCGCCCAAAGAGACATAAAAACTGCAAAAATCACAGTCGACGGGTTGTCCAACAGATACGAGGCTTTCATATAACCACAAGAGTGAGACAACAGCTAAAAGACGAGTCACAGTCAAAGACTGAAAATATGAATTCAATGACTACTACCGTAAAATTGCATTTATTGCAAACTGGACACATATGTGGATCCGTTTTATTTTCACAAATTTGTTGGGTGGGAGAGTCGTATCCGAGGGTAACCACACCGTATATAAAACAAATAAGACCAATTATTGAGGCCGGGATCAGCATTTTCGTGTAAAAGCCAACCCAAGCGAAGTAAATGGCGATTTTGACGCCAAAGTATTGCACTATTCTTTCTAATGGCTGGTTCTTATGGATTGACCACAGAGATGCCCAGTCCTCTATGAGACGGGCTCGGGTAGAGTCTATGTCTTCATTTATTTTGCCTAAACAAATAAAATAATTGAATAATTATCAAGAAAATGGAGGGAATATTCTAAACTGATGGAGACCTTCATGAAGAGGATATGCGGCCAAATAGACGTAATCAGATATCAACTTATTAATACCAATTGAAAAAACATCGGTCGGGTTCTGAGAAAAGCTCTTCCGTTTGAGTATGAATTCAACAATTTGTGCCCTTTGACTACTGGAAAAGAACTGTTCCCTATCCTCCGCAGGAATTTCGAACAGGTACTCTTTATCCCGACTGTAGGGCGCAGTGAAGACCATTGACGTGTTATTATACTCTTCGTCGAACAGAATCCTCATATTTGAGCGAATCGTTTTCATAGGCATTCGAAGTTTCATCACTTCTGCATATCTGGTCAACAGATCCCAGGGCGCGAATATGTGGACATAAGTGTATTCTCCACTACCCGTGCTATTCGCATACTCCAGTATAAGTCCCTCTTCTGTCAAATTGGTCTAAAAATTAATTAAACACTGAATTAATTCCTATTAAAATAAGAGTTTGATTCAGACTTCGAATATTTTTCTCGCTTTACAATTGTTTTCATCTTTGGTTTTGAAGACTAACACAAAATCGATTCGTTTTTGACTTTCATTTGTGTAAATGCCGTTTATCAGATTGAGGCCATTAAGTGACTGAAATTGAATCTCTTCGGTAGCACTCATACTCGTCAGACAACTGGTGAAGTCGTCACTCGATTTTCTCGATGACATTCAAAAGAATATCACATAAAGTTTAAATGAATCACAGAATTTATCGCAAAACACAACGAAATTCCTTTAAATTTCATTTCAGACACAAATGAAATTTCACTCAAATGTTGGCTGAAAATGAATAAATGTAGTAATAAAATGATTCATCAAATAGTGGAATAGCAATAAGAAAACTATTAAGACAATTGTTTTATGCTATTTTTATCAATTATATTAAGATTTTGAATCAAATAAAGTAATAAAATTAAAGTTTATTTACTAAATGAATGAACTTTTCGCTCGATTTCATTAACAAAACATTAGACAAAATGAGGACAAAATGTTTTTTCAGCAGAGAATTGGGTTTTACGATAAGAGTCGAAAACTTGATCTAAAAATAAATCAGTAATTATTTGGATCATAACTATGGATATCCTTTTTGCACAGAAGTAAAGGAATAGTTATAAAAGAGCTGGAAATGTGAATAATTCTAAAGGAAATGAAACTATAAAATAAACACTGAATTCATAAGAAATTTTTTTTGACTTGAAATAAAATTCCCTTTAATTAAAATAAAGAAAATGTATGTAAAACTTCCCAATTTTGGGCTCAAATATATTGCAAAAATAAAAATTACAGATTAATGAGTGAGGTAAACTTGAACTAAAAATTGTCAAGCCTACATTTATAAACAGAAATTAACAAAACAATAAAGGTGATTGTTTTAAACAAATTTTATCAAAACATCTAAACAAATGATTGATAGCAAAAGATATCAAATGAAAGGCGTGATTGAAACCAAAGCAAAATGACATGGATTCTGCCCACTATTTTCCCATTGATGAAAACTGGTTAAACCAAAAGGAAATTATATCAATAAAACGACTTTTAATAATCGAAATCATTTGTAATTTATTTACCTAAAGGCTATTTCAAAGAAATTAAATTTAAAATTAAAAAAAACAAGATGAAAGTGATTTGACATTGATTTAAATGTCTATTCACAGAGAAAGGAAAAAATTAAAGTCAACTTCGAAAACAACTTTACTTAGAAGCAAATGATTGTAAAATTACTTACCATTTGACTGGTATTCAAATAATCAAATAAAATTCACAAATGGAAACAATCTGTTTATGAATAACATGAAAAACAGACTAATTTAAGCCATCAATAGATTATCAAAAGGACAGGTGAAATATTTTCAATGCAAAATTAAAATCAAATGATGCGAAACATTGAATGGCTTTTTGACACAAGTTTTGAATTAAACGAAAGACTAAAATTAGTCGAAATACTTAATCAAATTAAGGCGAAAATAATAGTGTTTTGAACTAATATTTTGTTTACACGACGAGAAAAAGCGAGAAAATGATTACCAAATTTGAGGAGAAACTGATCTGAAAAGTGACTTCGACTTCAATGTCAATACCACTGAATCCAAGGTTTGCTGAATAACCAAAAAACTATTGCGTGAAAAGGAGTCATAAAAACTCGTTATTCATGTTTTAGTCATTACTTCTTTGAGTTTCAGTGAAAGCACGGAATATTCAGATATTTCCCAAATAGAACACAACCAGGAATTCATTCTAAACTAAACAAAGTCAATAAAAATAGGGGAGAAATCGATCAAGCTCAACCATAGGGGTTATAAATAAACAGATCTATGAATTAATAATGAAATTGGAGAACACAATTATTAACTAATATATTAAATTAAAAACACAATTAAGAGTAGACTTACTTACAACAAGTTATTTGGAAATTACTATCGTGGATATGTTCAGTAGAATTTATCAAGATTTTTAATCAGAAGTTTGTAATTTAAATTCCATACAAATATAAGAGCTTGGTTATTGTTGCTTTTGACAACTATTAAGAATTGAGTTAATAAATAAAAAGTTTGTTTTGGTGATTAAAATAATCGATTTTAGACATTATTTCGCTTATAATGACAAATAAAAATACTTTATTCAATTTTGGCAACAAATAGATAGAAACTAATTCATAACAAATAAGAAAAGTGGAAAATCAGGTCGAAGTCTGGTATAACTGAAAACGGATTTTGTCTAATAACTGGTTTCTCCTCTGATCTTCTAATTTGAAGAATAGAGACAACAGTTTTTCTGAGTTTCCTTTCATAAAGACTTCGATGTCGTAAATGTTTTCATTTAGTCTATGGTCAGTAATGCGATTCTGTGGATAGTTATATGTCCTGATCTTATCACTGCGCGCAGCTATACCTACCTGTGCCCTCTTAGTGGACATCTCCTCCTTCTTTTTCTTCTCATATTCCATTTGACTGATGATTGCCCGGAGTTTAGTCAGTGCTATCTCTTTGTTTTGGATCTGACTTCTAGTCTCTTGGCATTCGGTGGTTACTCCGGTCGGTATGTGGGTCACCCGAACACAGGTCAAAGTCTTGTTTACGTGTTGGCCACCGGCGCCCTGCGATGTCTTCATTGTAAAACTTAAGTCACTGTCTTTTATCTCAATTATGTTATGTCTGATGGGAATTACAGCAACGGTTGTCGTCGATGTGTGCACTCGATGTCTGTCCGTCTTCGGGAACTGTTCAGAAGACAGGCAGACATTAATAAGAACATAGAATCACTTGAAGGGAAGGCCTACTCTCTGAACCCGATGAACGCCGGCCTCATGTCTTAGCCATTGGTAACAATTGGTTCCAGAAATAATAACCGATGAATGTCTGGAACCGCCAAAGTTTGTGTCGCAGTCATTGGCAACAAAGGTATAGTTCCAGTTCTGGTGATGACAAAAATTGATGTATACATCGAACAACTCCTTCGTGAAGAGCATCGCCTCCTGTCCCCCAACACCACAATTCAGGTCAAGACAACACTCGTTTATATCTCTGTCATCGACCAGACTGTCAGAGATGATGCTGTCCTCTAATTGTTTCAATTGGTCTGATAGTTGTTTGGACTCATCGGCGGCCAAATCCAAGAGTTCTTTCTCTTCAATGGCCAATAATTCATTGAATTCTTGTTCAACAGTTTCATAATTTTTCATCAAAATAGGCGATACTTTAAGTTTATTTTCCACCAAAAATTGTCTCAATTTATAGGAATTTATTTGACTTTTGCTTCTTTTGATTGGAATTAAACTGTAATTTATTAAAACTTTAGGAAACAAATGAATGGATTTTCTGAAAAACATCTCTTAATTTAGACTTAATATGATTTTACAGCGAAAGCCAAATGTAAACAAATGTTGAAACATTTGTGAGTCACGTGTTTTACTCTTCAAGAGATACGTCCAACAAATTCATATGATCAAAGTAATAGTTTTGTACGTCAACAGAAGAGCACGTGACCTGTGCAGTGGACTCATTTTTGTATTGATTGTAAATTATTTAATTGCACAGCGAAGTTTATTGACGTACAAAAATTTTGCTCTGATTATACGAAGGGCAGTCTTTAAGAATATTCCAGAAGACCAATAATAGCATTTAAAATTAAATAAAAGACCTTGTAGCATCAGATCGCTGCAAAGTTTTACCGACGGCTCGCCCCTACAAAACATTATTCAAATAAAATTTTGTGAATACCAGTCAAACCCATTTATTGTATTAGAAAAATGTTTAAAATCAAAACCATTAAACTTTGAGCGTGAAATCAGGATTCGACAGATTATCGGACATCCAATACAAGAAGTGCTCTAAACTAAAGCTAATCTTAGAATTGCTCCAATCACCTGAGCT
>JAQIWP010001341.1:0-15741 GCA_034695525.1 Euzetes globulus
TTGCAAGATAATTTTGAAAAATGTTAGATTGATAATTTATATTTCATGTCAGCGTGGTAAAAATAAATTCTGTTTGGTTAACAGATTATGTTCCAAAATAAAAAGTTCTCGAAACATATGATATAAATCATTGGATTCGTATTTCAATATTACTTAATATCTTTCATAAATAAAATTTTGAGCTTGTGCAAGAATTTAAAAATAAAACTTGATTTAACCATATAATTTCTTGACTTAAGTTTAATTTTTATTAAATTTCAATGAACCTAAATTATTAACAAATTCTAGTTAATTTTTTTTAATTAACTGGAAAAATAATGTGAGTAATTGGGTAATTAAATTAACTTACAATTTGTGCAAACAAACATTTGTTATAAAAAAGTTTTATGGAAAAATTCTCTTACTTTTATTCCATTGTAACTTGCCAAATTTATAATCTATTTACAAGAAATATATTTTTATTGACAGTTTATAATTCATTTTATTTAAAAACATATTTCAAAAAATGTTTATTGCATTGTAGCAAAAAATGGTAACGTTTTACACCCAATAGTTTTAATAATTATTTTAACATGCTCTAATATTCCTGTTTTTAGTCTTAAAAACATCTTAAAAAGTTTGATATATTTTTAATTCTGTTTTTATTCTGTTTTTATTTTAGTTTCTTTTGTTTGTAGTGGTTATCAATTACTGCATTTTCTCAAAGACCAAAGTAGATATAGTTTACTCTCCCGTTAAGATTCCATTTATTCGCGAGGTGGCAATTTTTGAGGAAGGTTCGTTTCTCTGTTTTTCCCATACAATATTTTTCAAACCTTAGTTGGAATTAGGGTTGCCAGATCGTCCTTTTTTTCCAGGACAGTCCTGGATTTTTGTTCAAATTCGGCAAAGTTTACCTACCAAAACTGTTAAGAAATAGGTTGGTCCTGGAAAATAAATTGATTTATACAAGTTGGCCTGGTAATGTCCTGGATTTTTGAAAATTGTCCTGGATTTCCACTTCGTTATGTGGCAACCCTACCTGTGCCTCCACTGCAAAATAGAAAAAAATGTTCTTACGTTAAACATAATTAGACAAACCATAGACTTATGGCAGTGTCGGCCAGTTTTTTGCTATAAACTAATTGTTTTCAGGATCCGGGATAAATGAGGCTTAAAATGAGCCTCAATTTGGTTCCATAGGAGAGAACCGATTGGAATAGGAATATGTTCATTTATTGGCGAAACTGTGGGACACGGCCATTAGTCCATGGTCTGTTTAATAGTGTTTATCGCAAGCAAAATCTTATGAAATAATATATAATGTCAACTCCCAATTACTCAATTTTAATAGAAAAAATATGTTTTTCTTAAAAATATTTAATAGCACTTGGTTTTCAACTTTTCCATTGAAAGGAAATTCTTGTTTTGCTCGCCTCTAATGTCATAACTGTTATCCAATGGTTGCATAAAAAACATATTGAAATCGAAATTTTGTTTATAACCATAGACACACTAACCTGATGGTTGGGCAGTCTCTAAAATCAGGTACAATCCAGTGTTAGGTCTCCCCTCCAATTGTTACTCTAATTGCTGTCTATTTGTCTCCAGACTAAAAACATTTTTCAAGAAAAACATCTGATATTCAGTTTATTGGTCTTTGAAATGCAATGAAATAATTTTCTAAACTTATCAATCCAGATTTGCTGGCTTAAAACACAGATTAAGTTGCTTAAAATGCTAGAATATCTATATGCAGGTATAATTTTTTTGAGTCTATTTACATTTTATCAATTAAAATTGTTCATGTTCAATGTTCATTATTAATTGTGTGAATATTTTCGGCAGTAAATTATCGAAAAATAATTTAATAAATAAAAAATAAAGTGTTGAAAAGTCTGGTTTAAACAGCCTCTATTTGAACTAGTTCAAATCAGTTTTAAAAAAAATAATTATAAAAATAATGAAAAAAAATTAAATAAAATTTTATTTGTCTTTATATAGTCTTATCATTTGATATAAAAGGTTTTTACTGTCAATTAAATGATTGTTGATTTGCTGGTCATTTGGCGAAATGTATTTCATGTCATAGTCAGAGGTTCCGGTGTAGAGGCTATAGTCAATGGTGTTTTGGACTGTAAGACAGGCTTCACTGTTCATGATTTTAGGGCTTTCGAGTAACGGTTTGCGCGGTATGTTATTTGTCTTGTAATTAGATTGATGATTTGTTTCACTGACTGGGGACCCACTTTTCCTATTGACAACAGTTTTTACCTCTTGATAGACAGGTTTGATCTCCTGTATGACACGTCTGTAGGGACTGATCACTTCCCGAACCTCCTGTATGATTGGCTTTTTGACCGTGTGGCTCAGAATATGTGGCTCATCAACACTGTTTGATTGCTGAACGGGCGGCACTTTTGCCGAATCGTGTTTGTGGACGACATTGATGGCAGAGGAGGCAGACTTCAGTATGAATACGAATGAGGTCTGTTTGCCGTTCACTTCAATGACATCGGAGGGCATCCGCTTTGAAAAAGTGTTACCAATGGGTCGGATGTCAACTGAGTGACGGGAGTAAATTGCCGCCGGAATGGCCTGATTCCCATACATAGATGAGTGGCACACACCTATCAATAATGATAACCCAATAATTGCCTAGAATTTGCAAGACAAACTCAATTTAATTATTTTTAAACAGAATTAGCAAGTGAGAAAGGGAGGGAGAGGGAGGGAGAGAGAGAGATTATTATTTTGGATTTATTTTTGTATAATTGACTCTTGAATAAAACGTGACAAGCTGACGTGATTAATCAATCAATATTAAATGTCTAATGATATAATCTAGATCAATTTGATTTGAATGATTTTTGTATTAATACTCTGAATTATAAATCGATAGAACAACTGATTAAATACATTATTTCCATATGAATTTAAGGAAGTGCTTACTTCTGTGTAATTGCTGAGTGTGTGTGCTGTTCAATAGCACAGGTATTCTAGCCTTACAATTAAAATCATGTCGTGATTTGACTGGAAAAAAAACTAATGTTTTGATTCTGCTTTGAAAAGCTCTCAAAAATAAATGTCTGGTTAAGTTTTCTTTGAGTTAAAGTTCGTGAGAGACATGAATTTCTGTTTCACTTTACGATAAGTTTGCAATAAATTTGTATTCATAAAAATTTTTATAAGTTTTTATATAACTTTAAATATTACACACATGAAAAAAATTAACATTCATAGATTGTTTGTTCCCTGTTCACCTGATTCGTTTGGCATGGCCTCCAGAAAATTTCACACAAAATTATGAATATTTTAAGTGAGAAAAAATACGTGATTTGAAAATATGTATCTAGGAAGTGGCTCTTCTTAATGAAGTCCTTCCCCCGCGTCAATCCTCAGGCATTATTATTATTGATTAAATTTTTAATTTAATTGAAGGATTGTTTTTAAAACACTTTTCTGAAACACTTTTCGCATTTAATAACTCGATTATTTAAAAAATTGAATTCAATTTCATTAAGGGAGTAGAAATTTCTTGTTGAAAAAGGCATAATCTACTGGCTAGTCTAATTGAAAAATAAAAAAGGCCATGTGTCTGATGCTATTAATAACAGAATTGAATTGAAAATTATTAGTTTCAATTGAGCATTTTTTTAACTAATCTAAATCTCTAGGTTAATCTAAGTGAAAAATATTTTCTCAATTGAAATATTTGTCAATAATTATTTATTTTGATTTTAGCGTCTAGATTAGCTTGATTATCTTATCGATTGCCAAAAAATAGCTTAAGAGAAGCCTTAATTTAATTAATGAAATCGAGTTTTTCAAAAATAATTTCAAGAATTCAAAATAAAATAAAATTTGTTTTGAAGTTTGCAAGCAAGTTCAGTTTAACAGTTTAGATTAGATCTTTATAAAATTACTCTTCAATGAATAATAAGGGGAGAGATAGCTTATCAATTTCAAATTATAATTGAAAAGATAAAATAAAATGATCAGATACGAGAAAAATGCCTGATCAGTTAGATAGAGTTTGGACGGTGGGGAATATTATCATTTTTATTGTTGTTGAATGTTTGAAAAACTTACCAGTTGAAGCATTTCGTTGGTTTTAAACAAATCATTTAATCATGGAAAACTTGATACACAAAACAGACACCAAGTACACTTTTGCTGTTAAATGAATTTTTGATTAAAACATCCGATGGTATAGAAAAGCAATTTTGAATGTGAGACTTTAATACACAGATAAATCAGCTATGAAAAAAGTGATCTTTGAAAGTTTGTTGAATTAAAGTGAATCAATTATATGCACAGCATGTGTGCTCTGCATAAAAAGCAACACTTTATCTAATGTTTTCCGATAATCAGTTTATTCTTCTCCTATTGAATACATTTCCAATAAGTTTATTGTAAAACACGTTTTCTCTTCGTCTCAGTTATAGTTAGAGTTTGATTCCAGACTAATGGCACAGGAATTGGGCCACAAAATGATGCCTGTTAGTACTAATAAAATTTCTATGCACATGTATTTTTGTCAAAAAGCAAAAATTTTATTAAATGTTTTAAATCGTATAATTAAAATTTAAATACTTTTAATTCAATGGGATTTCTGCTTTGAAACTAAAAATTCAATTTAATTTTTAAATCTTTCTGACATTAATTCTGTATATAATGAATGAAAAAACAGTTATTTTATTTATTTATTTTGTAAAAAGTTTCATTAAATGAGCTTAACTTTTGTAGAGTTTGAACAATATAACAATTATTTCAAATAAGTCCATTAAAAGACAATTGCACCCATTTCATTGAAAATTTAAACAATTTAAATATTTTATTAAACAATTTATTCATCAATATTTATCTGGGTATTTGCAAGGATAGAGTAATCAATTACTATTGCTTTAGTAGTCCAGACAAAATTATATTTTGCCTGAAGCTTTATAATTTTTTATAAAAAATAGTGTTTTTACAATTAATGCAAATTAAATGATAGATCAGATCTATTATTAATGTTATTTCTTTTCAAAAATGAAAGAATTAGATTGAAGTTGGTTAATTGAAAAATTGTCTTGTAAAATAAATTCAGAACTTCGATGGTAGTTTGGTGTTCATCAGGGTCTAACACAGGGCACTTTAACATTTAAATGTCAAATTGAATGTCCATTCTGTTTAATGAAAGCTCTCCGATAATAGCAATGAAATCAAATTAGTTGTTCGATGTCTCCGCTAAATACAAATAGTCTTCAATTGCAGTCCTAATCGTAAGTCTATCATAAATAAGTGCTTTTGTCACTCAGTTTATCAACATTTTTATTGACTCTTTCACAACCAATTCACTATTTTATTTATCATTCAAGCTCTTCATGAGGGTGTTTGTGTGTGTGTGTGTGTGTGTGTGTGTGTGTGTGTGTGTTAATATTATTTTACGTGAATTATTGGATTCTAAAATTAAAATATTTGAAGATTCTACCCATGCATATTAAATATTAATATTTTGATCAGCTTGCTTTTCTTGTTTTGAACAATGTAATGTATGGGTTTGAAAATCATGAAGGCTAGAGAAGAGCTATCAAATTAATAATCAGATAATTATTTCCGCTAAAGAATAATTTAATGAATTTATGAGAGGGACAAGTTTATTTTTTAGCAAAATATAGAAATTTATCCCATTTTCTAGGATATGAGACTATTTTTATTCTTGTTATCAGTGAAGTCAGATCTGAAAACACGAAAATAAACAATAAAAACAGAATTAATTTGGAAGAAGATTCACACCTATTATACTCTAAATTGAAAATAAATATTTAATTATTTTTTCTCCAGGTAATAGATGTCCACTCTCACTGAATTACAAAATTCTAGGTCATTTGCTAATGTTTTGTATGAGTCTAGGCCTTTAATATTAGGGCTGGCTATCCATTGTATTATTAAATAGTAGTTTAATAACAAGCGTTGGTGTTATTAAAGATGACATAATTTTTAATGAGATGATACGCACAAACGCCTGTTCTCAGGACAGTTGGCATTTGAATGGATTATCTAATTTTTTTTAATCTTTGCCACTAATTATTCTTATAGAAATCTGTTCCACTTTCCTGTCTTTTTGTCCAAATCTTGTTATCAAACGAAAGGCTAATTCTCATAGACAATAGTCGTTGCATACCTTCCTCTGTCTCATGACTGAACATCTTTCAAAACAGTGGCAAAAGATTAATGAAAAGTATTTCGCTGTAAATCTCTAATTATATTAAGCAATAAATAAAAGAAATTAAAAGTGAGAGTAGTTTTGCATTCAATTAAAATCTGAGTATAATTTGCGAACCAATTGAGTAAAGAAAAAAATACTGTAATTAAATGAATGGCACAACAAATGGATTTCAATCTGAAAAGTCGACAAAGATTTCTCGGGGGTAATAACAAAAAAATAAAATAACAAAAGAAGACAGAAACAGTTAAAAAGTGTTGCCATTTCGTATCCAGTGTTCATTTGTGTGCATCACTTCAGACCAAATGATTTACTGAACAACTATCTGATCGTAAAGTCAACTGTTTTTCTCTCCATTCCTTTCTTCTCTGTTTTCGAGTCATTTCCAAGACTTACAATTGTTTCAACAATTTCTTAAACATGTTTAAAGTATGCAAATTTCCATTTTTATTTGTACCAAGATCAAGTTTTTTGATTAATTTGAATGTTGGACATTGTTTCGAGTGCTGATAATAAATTGGATTTTTGTAATCTTCTGTTACAGATTGCAATCATTTCGATAGCATTTTTCTGCTGTACTGCTGAAGGAGCCGGTGGTGGCGGCGGTTATGGCAGCTCTGGAGGCAGTGGTGGTGGATATGGTGGCGGAAGTTTCGGTGGATCTTATGGCGGCGGCGGCGGCGGTGGGGGTTATGGTGGTGGTGGAGGTGGAAGAGGTGGTCATATGGGTGGAGGATTTGGCGGCGGAGGATATGGTGGCGGTGGCGGATATGGTGGAGGTGGAGGCCGAGGCGGTGGACGAGGGGGTAGAGGACGTGGTGCAAGTATAGTGCCAGCTGCTATTCAGACCCGGCACACTGTGGAATATATCGATGTGCCTGATCAAATTGATGATGTTGAGCCTCAGGTGGTTGAGGTGGAAGCGGGAAACCTACCTCTTATCATTCATTTCAAATCGGCGTCCAGTCGACTCCGAGTGCATCAAAGCCATGAAGGAGCCGGTGCTGGTGAGGAACAGCGAACTCAGTCCGAGGATGAGCCCCATAGACTGGTCCATGAGGTGACCAAACCCATCATCCAAGAAGTGCGCGAAGTCATCACTCCATACAGACGTGTTATCCAAGAGATCAAACCTGTCCAGGAAGAGGTAAAACTTTTTTTATATGCATAACTTGATAAAATCAGTTTTACTGATCAAATTAGCAAGCATATAATAGTGAAGGCCGTATATAATAATGGTAATAAAGCGGGTCAAAATAGTGAAAAAGGTCTAAAAGTTGCTAGATTATCTTTTGTTTTGAAAGAATAGAAATGAACAATTGAACAATTCGTTGAAATAGAGCTCATTATTGCAATGAATTAAATTGTTTTGACCCTTTCCTGTCCTTTTCTATCAATTTGTTTAATGACTTTATTGTGAGCACGACTTTCATATTACCTAATGTTGCGCACAGGTACAAACAATTGTGGCCAGAGGACAGGGCGGTCGTCGAGACTATGGTGGCGATTTTGGTATTGATGATCTTGGAGGTGGAGGTGGTGGTAGTCATGGTGGCTTCATTGGCTCCAAAAAGAGAGGTGGAGGTGGCGGCGGAGGATACGGAGGTGGATCTCATGGCGGCGGTGGTGGAAGAGGTAATGTTTGGTTTTAATGATATTCCAATCTTTAACATTTGCTTTACAGGCGGATCATATGGCGGCTCAGGTTCAGGCGGAAAGTCCTACAAATCTTAAGAACGACCAAATCAACAATAAATTAGGTTTTAAACGAATTGTGTGTCAAATGTTTTATACGGTTTTAATATTTTATTATTATTATTATTATTTGTTTACTATTTAAAGACATTGTAATTAAACAATAAATCATCATGCAATTAGAAAACTAAATCACTTTACATTACTCAATTAATCTACTAATAAATTTAAAGTATTGGTAAATTTAATGATAGGTTGCAAAGAAATGCAAACTTAAATGATCAATACAAAAATGAAAGCAAATTTCAAAACTTTTAGCCAGTATTTCTAATTGTTAGCTGATCTCTGATCTAGAATACTATTGCAAGTTGAAACAATCCTTATTGAATGTTGGTTGTTAATTATAAACTAGTGTCTATCAACAAATCATTTTCAATCAGTTTTGAACTTTTGCCTAATTTTATTGGAATTCTTCAAGAATTCTTCAAAATTCTTAAGATATTAGTGTAAAAATGTTGCATCTTGTAAACGACAGCGTTGAATCAATCTTCTAAATTTAAGTTATTTAGATGATTTCTTGATTAAAGGATAACATGGAGTTATGCCATAATAGGGGAGACAGGAATTGTTTATTTCTTTTGCCTGATTTTGATTACGAATTAATTGTTTTGATCACCAAAAGTGCAAAACTCTTTGTTGGCATAAATTCTTAAGCTGTTTGAGAGCTGCAAAAATAGACACAAAAACTGTCAGAAATCCTACGATTGTCTTAAAATTTTAACTGATCTCATGAGGGCTAACCGTTGCGCACAATCCGTTACGTAAGACACAAGTCAACAAACAGCTCGGGTAATATATATGAAGACAAACATAAGGTTGCCTTCACATCATTTTCATAATTGAGAGCAGAATAAGTTGTGCCAAAAGTTTCTATTTTAAGCTTGGTTTGTCAACTGGCATATTTGATAAGAGTGTTCAGTAGTTGTGAACATAAGAAATGGAGTCATCGTATCAAACGTGAGTTTTTTCGTTTAGATATTCATTCATTTAATTTGTTGCCAATTGTGGCCAAACCTCTAATTAAAGTCTAATTAATGTCTTATCTGATTTTTCCATTCAATAAAGACTTGAGGGCTTCCAAGAGGGAGACTTAGCACCGATTTTTGTCCTTAAGCCAGAGCCACTAATGGTGTCTGAGGGCGAAAGCGCCAAATTCTGCTGTCGATTAGTGGGAAACCCCAGACCTCTGGTCAAGTGGTTTATTAACGACAATCATGTGGTCAACGGATCCAAATATAAGATCAGAAACGATGGCATACATCAGTTAGAGATACCGAAGACCAGTGAGTTTGATAGGGGAACAGTTGAAGTGCGGGCCAAGAATGCGTTCGGAGAAACTAAATATAGCACTACTCTGGAAGTGAAATCAAGGAGTGGTGACTACAGAGCATTGCTAAAAAACTCACCAAAACGTAAGTCTAATTTGGCAGGAACCTTCTTCTTCTCCTGATCACCCCAATTTAATGAACTAGTCTGTTGTCATACATCTAGTTCTCTAGATCTTGGTCTTTTCAGTCTTGCTTGTTTAGTTACTAATGAAAAAAAATGGTTTAAAAAGAATTGAAGTTTGAAATATCTATTAAAACTACATACCGGGTCTTTTAGATTAATTAACTATTTGTCCAAGTTATTATTAAATTTGAATTCAAACTTGTATTTAGCGGTTTATGACGACAATGTGGCCAAGTATCAACTCCAAAGACGGCTCTCGGAAGATCAGAGGAGTTATGAGGAGGGTGTCAAACCGGGAGGTGTTTTCGGTGTCTGGTATAAGGAAAAGCCGGAAGAAGTTGTTCCCAAGCGAAGACAGAGCGACAGCAAGGCCAGTGATGGACCGATGCACCCGTTCCACGCCAGTCATCATTTTAGCAATTATTGATCTCTGATAAACTCAACTATTTTTAGATATTTTTAAAGACTAATTCCCTTTTAAATAACATTTTTGTTATTTTGTTTAATTAAAAAGTTAACAGAAATTAATTATAAAAATTAAGTCAAATTTTATAAACTAAGCGCTGAATTTTATTACTTAAACCTTTTTAGATCAATGAGAAACAAGGTCTTTTTAATTGAAATAAGAGTCTACCTCAATTATGTCATGTTTTATCTATAGTATTTTCAATGAACAACAAGATTATTTGAGGTGAAAGCAAATGAAAACATAGGTAATAAAGAGTTCAAAACTTATCTTGATTCCTTTATTAAATGCGTGATCCGAAGTGTACCAGTTCATTTATGAAATCAATAAAAAAAGAGTTTTGCGATAAATTATTAATAAGTTTTAATCAATAAAAATGCAATGAATTTACAAATGAGGGCATTATATCATGAATACAAGCAGGGCAGTTTAATACATGAGCTATAATTTAACTTCTGGCCCCGTATATGACTTGACCAGGTGATTCCAAAACACGAATGATATTGCGTTCAACATGAGCGCCCTCCTGCACAGCGCTTCGAGCGTATGAAGAGCTTCCACCACTGCTGCCAATGCTGGAGCCACCGCCATATCCGCCGCCAGAACCACCACTGCTATAACCACCACCAGATCCGCCACTGAAGGCAATTGAGGAGGCACTGCTACCGCCATACGACTTTGAACCTCCACTAGATATTCCAGCGCCACCACCATAGCCTCCAGAGCCACCGCCAAAACCACCACCACCACCACCACCACCAATAGCTCCTCCGCCACCACCACCACCGCCGCCAGCGCCTCCAAATCCTCCAGCACCTCCTCTGGGCTCACCTCTGGCGACAACAGTGTGGATTTCTTCCTGAACAGGTCTGATCTCCTGAATGACTCGTCTATAAGGAGTGATGACTTCTCTGATCTCTTGAATAATAGGTTTGGACACTTCATGGGCCAGTCGTGTCGGCTCGTCTTCGGAGGACGTCTGTTGTACTTCTCCAGGATTGGAGGGCTGATGAGTTTGGTGGACCTGAATATTACTGGAGGCTGACTTGAAATGAATGGTCAAGGGAAGTTGACCCCCGTCCACTTCGACCACTTGAGGCTGTGGTATCTCTTGTGGAATGTTTACATGTCTGTACTCAACAGTGTGTGTTGTCTGGACGGCAGCATTAACGGAGCCTGAGCCTCCATATCCACCTCCGCCGCCGCCACCACCATAACCACCGCCGCCGCCACCGCCATATCCACCACCGCCACCGCCCATTGAACCGCCACCATAGCCTCCACCACCACTGGCTCGGCATACAATCACTAATACAGACAGTAGACACAACTGGAAAAGTTGCAAGTTTTAGAAATTTGTCACCAAGCTCAGAATAAAATCTTAAATCATCTGAGAATAGGATGAAATTTGATAAGAATGGATGAGTAACTTAACTTACCCTAAACATTTTATTTGAGATAGAAGTTTAACAGTTAACAGAAAAAAAAACAGATAAAACAATAGTAACTAAAGACTGAAGAATTAGTTTCGATGAGTTTGTTGGATGAAGTGATTATGGCAATCGCACAGGTATATATATCAAAATCAGTAGTGCCCGGGGCTCTGATCAAAGCGGCAAAGAGAAGGAGTTGTTAAAAATATATCTGGTTTTGAATACATTTGCGAAGACTTTTACTTTCGCTTTTAATAGCAATAATAATGACGAAAACTAAAAGGGAAAACAGTTTTTTTTCATTCTTCCTAATGATTGTATGCGATCGGAACGTGCACTGGTATTACCTGAACACAGGTAGGAAGAAAATCTCTTCCTGATTGTAAAAGAAGATTGATTTCTAATAATATTGCATTTATAATATATTAGATCACGATTTCCCTTAAATTCACTTCATTTACACAAAAAAGTCTGAATTTAATTAAAAATCGACTCAAATGTAAGTCTTTTTAAAATATTTTATTGCCAATAATCAAAAATTATATTACTTAGTTTAAAATAGATCGATAGATACGTTCAATTGAATTAAATCAATAATGTTTTGCATTTTCTATTGATATATTGTTTATAATTTATTTTTATTTAAGTATCTGGGAATCGGTTCCAGGCAATTGCCAGATATGTAAATATACTTGATTGTCTGATAATAAATTTGATGAATACACGAACTCTTGCTATTGATATAACATTTATTGTTAAAAAATAAACTAAATCCCTAAAAACAACTGTATTTCAATTAATTCTTGTTCCTTCTTGGCTATTGTTAGCCCAATAACCAAGCCTAATTGCGAATTCTCATCATTGATTCGAATATAAACTAATATTAATAACTGTTTTATAGCAGGAAATACTTTTTTCAAGTCTTTGTCTGTGCCTCTCCTACTGATAATGTTCCTAGATTTATGGGATGGATAGTTCAACAAAGAATCTTAGTTCTTGTTATTCATGAGCTGATAATGTTTTCATACATGTATTTAGGATTTTTTTCTTAACTTGTTTTTAAATTTTTTAAAGTAGTCTTCATTGGGATTAGTTATTCAAAACAAACATTGAATTTCTCATTAGAAATGGAAATTGGTAATTGCATTAGTGGAAATTTGTTCAAATGTATATCGGTTAAATGAATAAAGTAAATTAGTATTAGTAGAAAAGTGAACTTATTTCAAAAGTTAATAAACCGAGAGATGACATTAATAATGAAACAAAATGTATTGTTTGTGACAAAAGAATGTAATTGTGAGACCAGGTCTTTAGGAACAGTTACCCATTACCTATTGGATTGGTAAGTAATAAGGTAAGTTAGTTGACACTAATGTATAATTTCAGGTTTGCATTTCCATACAAATCGTTTTCATATGTCTAAGACTTTAACAATCATTAATTGTGATGTCAAAAGTCATACAAATAAACCCTATTATGTTTTAGGAAGTATTTCAAACAATTTCTAATCAAATTAAAATAATTTGATAATAAAAAATTCAAATAAAGTTTTGAAATTATTTATTTATTAACCTGAAAAAAATTTACACTTTTACCACTTTGCTAGATGGTCTGTGGCTGGTAGAGAATACTATTTTACTCTATTAACTTCTATCAACTCTTTGATTATGACAATTATGATAAGAATTTGAGTATAATTCAAAATCTGACCGATGAAAAAACAAATATAGTCAGATTATTTAAATATTTATAGTTTTGGAAAGATCAATTTTCAAAAAATTAACTCAAAACAAGATTATGGCAGAAGTGCTAAAAAAATAAATGACCTGATTTAACAACTTTCACACCATTTATTAATTTATTTAATCTTTTTTTGAAAGTTCTATTTTAAACAAAATAATCCTTAAATTCACACTAAAATATTTTGTTTCTTGATAATCAAATAGATAATTGACATAGATTTCAGAAAATTTATTTTTACAAAAAACCTAGAAACTAAATATTTAAGGTAATTTTATGGAAGACAATTGCTTGGTGACAAATCGGATGAAAAACCTAGAAATCTATTCAACAATTTTAAATAATTTTTTAAAAAATAAATATTAATAATATTTTAAGACTAATTATTCGGTTCTTTCAATGGTATTGGACTGTCATATGTGTATTGATCTTTCCAGGGAAGTGATGACATCAACTCAGCCAAAGAGCCCAGAGTTGTCGATTTGGTTATTGGAACTGAAGCAAATGGACCAAATATGGGCACAATTGGCGATGGGTTGCCCAGAGCAGATCCGTCGCTAGTGGCCAAATCGCCGGAATATTCGTCAGAATATCCTGGATTGACGTTCTGTGTGGTATAACCAGGGTTACTGTTTTGCTGTGATTGCGATTCATAACTGGTGTCGGAATAATAGTTGTTTGTATTTGTGGTGCCTTTTGTCTCGATTTCATTGACATAATACTGGGGCTCAATATTATCAACGTAATTATATGTTTGACCATAATCATTATTGTCCCGATAGACCGGAAGAGGTCTCGGTTCCAATGTATTTGTCTTTTCATAGCTATTAATGACTGTTCCATAATCACTATTTTGCACATTATTTTCAGGAGAGGGAACGTAACCAACTTTGTATCCATAGAGACCAGAATTACCGGAATCGGTCTGAAGATCAGTTGTCAGACCGTAAACAAGTGGAGAGCCTTGGTTATTTTGAACATCCGTTTGGTAGCTATTACTTTGCTGATCAGATTTGGAAGGCATGAGATAATTGGCCAAATGATCGGCTGATGTTTTGATGCCATAAATTGAGCTCAAGTCATACAATGACTTCTGATTGTCGTCCGATGAGACTGACGAAGACTGGTCCGGATTATGCTGAGACACGGGACTGTCCCCACTGTTGTAAGGAGTGGCCGACTCGTGATTTGTATTCATTACATACTGATAATTATCATAAGTATTTGTCTCTCCATTTGAATACTTTGGTCCGAAATTCATGTAAACCATACTCTTTGGTACTCCGGTGGCGACAACAGTCTTGACCTCTTCTACCACTGGTTTGATATGTTGTATCACTTGTCTGTAGGGAACAATCACTTCCCTTATGGTCTGAATGACTGGTTTCTGGACCTCATGTTTCAGATAATGAGGTTCATCTGAAGAGGTGGAGTGGTGTGTTTGGCCGACGGTGCCCTTGTGTTCCTGTCTTAAGTGAACCTGGCTTGATTTCGACCTAAAATGGACGAACAAATTGGCCATGGTTGACGGAACATATATAACAGGATGGTGAATTGGCTTATATGAGTCAACAGGGACATCTTTGTAGGTGACCGTGTGTCTTCTTATTATAGCGGCCGGAATGACATTTGAATATGAGGTGCTCACAATAGTTGTAATGGTGTAGCTGAACAAGCAAATCTATCAAATAGTACACAAGTTAACAATTATTGAGTAAAACAATTAGGAAAATTGTAAATCATTTGAAATGAAATTACCTTTGCAAGAACAAACATTGTTGAAAATAGCCTGTTCGAAGACAAACTGATCTGTTCTGAGTTACAATACTATGATTAAATGAATTTTGAAACTAATCTTAACTGAGTCTAGCATTCAATTAAGTCACACCTTTAGACCTGGAAAGGGTCGGCAGTAAAAAGACATTTGACTGAAATGTTTCTCATATGAAAGCATTGATTGAGAGTTTATTTTTAACAAATAAATTAATACTTGCGATAAGACTTCTTAACGATTGGGTTAGCCCTCCAGCCTGTGTTATAGTTTTACAGATTAATGAATGTCTATTAAGTCAAGAATATATTATTAGTTTACTATCAAATAGGACTTATCGGAAGCGAATTCTGTTTTACTGTTTTTGATTTGGGCAAGAATGAATAATAAGCTTAACTTTTATGTCAAGTTTTCAGAAGGGTTTGTCCCCATAAGTGGAGCATTTGTTGAATGAAAATGTAAAACACGTTTTGAAAAGCTTACAATCAATTTATTTGTTTTATTAAAAAGTAAATATTTTTTTTCGATTTACACATTTTTTTTCTTATCAAACGATATAATCTGTAAATTAAATTATTGGTTATTTTCGATTGCGATTCGACACATATTCTCAATAAATGTTTCAACGCTTCTCTGTTTAGCCATTTCTGGCCCTTTTTCGTGAGACAAGAATCAAGTAATTGCTATTATTATAGCCGACGCCTAAAGCGTTGGTTCAGTTATTAATTAGTAATTTCTGTCCATTTAAGAGTTAAATGAGTCGAAAGTGATTTAATTGAAAGAAATAGTCTATTGTTTTGATGAGTTCTTCATTCAAGTCATACACTAATTGTTTATCAAATTGACTGTTATTTTACAGTTTAAAAGATAATTAGTAATTGCTCTATTAGAAAGTGAAAACATTCCTCTCTCTCTCTCTCTCTCTCTCTCTCTC
>JAQIWP010001342.1:0-15726 GCA_034695525.1 Euzetes globulus
AGAGAGAGAGAGAGAGAGAGAGAGAGAAATCAGATATTTGGTGGACAAATGATGGCTGAGTTTGGAGTATACACTCCAATGGCAACAACAGAACAACATTTCATGAGAACTGAGACAATCTGTGGTATCGCAAAGAAATGATGCAATAAATCGCAATTATTATAGACTGTAATTATTTTTTGTGTTGTATTCAGTCTATTCAATGACAGTAGAAAAATAATCATAACTAATATATTTTAGTCATCAATTCAGGAGGACTGTCCCCCTTTCCATTGTAGTGTCTGTTTGGAAAAGACAATATACTAGTGTACGACAGGTGCGGAAATCTCCAGAAGAGTAAAAGTTGTAAAGAAAGAAAAATTAATGTTTCGCTTATATTATTCATTCAGTTCTGGAGTAAAAAATCATTTTTAGCCAATGTTTTGATTCTCTTGACTTATAATCCATAATAAAATGTTCTATTTGAAATATAAAGCACCGTCTATTCTTGCTTGTTATTAGCATAAGTAAAGCGTTTCGATTGGAGATATTCGGGACAAACACTCATTATTTCACTGATTAATTCAAATCATTCAGATTTGAATAATATTTTTTATTCCACTATTATTCAAATTTTTATATCAACAGACTTATATCGGATTTAATTATTCCATAAATATTCATAGAAGGCTCATCACCAGGCTAGTTATGCTAACTATGTGAATCGAGTAGCAGGCAGATAATTATCTTGCTTAAATAATGGATAAATTTATTTTATGGACATTTTTAAACTTAATTCCTTAATTTTATAACTTTCTATTGATTTATGATCTATTAATAAAATTAATAACGGGGTTAATTTAGAACTCGACATTTCAAGAAAATGCTTTTGACTTGGACAGCTCCTTCCTAGAAAATTTTTGTAATAAATAAAGTTTGCTAGTTCTGATTTTGATATATTATATGACAATTCTATAAAATTTAATAATTTATTTCAAGGTTTGAAAGAATAAACTAAAAGTTATTATTGATTTTAACACATCTATCAACAGATATAATGAATTTCAAACGTGTTTCACATTCAATATAATCACAATTAATGTCTATTTTCTTGTAAATATTCTCGTAATTCACTTGAATTCAAATATAATTATATTTTCAAACCTAAGTATAGCTGAAAATTTATTTTAGATTTTTATTTTTGATAGAATATTCTTATTATAAATATTCTTATGACTCGTGAATTTGGAAATAATGATTCCGTTAATTCAAACATAACATTAGTTGAGGGAAGCCATCAATTTTCAATTGGAAAGCATAATCACAAGATTAATGGTCTCTGATTAAACTTTTCACGCAAAACGACTAAGCATTAAAAATAGATTAATTGCAAGACATTCGAAGAAAATTGAATTTTTTCACTTAAAAACTTGGTTACTGTCTATTAGTATATTAGTTGAATTCTAGTGTAAAACAGTTCATTTGGAGAACTTTTTCAATTAATTATCCTCTCAAATGATTTTAAAGTCAATAAAACTGCTTTTGCCTAATATTTTGGCAAGTTAATTTAGTAAATTGATTATTTAATCAATAGTCTATTGTCTAATTAATTTAAAATACAGCTTAATTAAGCAACCTAAATTAATACTTACTAAATTCTATTTTTCCTAGATCAAATTTTATCATTCAATATTCCAACAGGGTAGTACCTTGTTTGTTTGTATCCATGAATAATATGAAATTGAGCAAGGAGAAACAAATGCTCTACAAATGTAATGCGTTTGAAATTGGATTCAAAAAAATTATAAGGAAAACTTTTGGGGAATTTTTTTTGCACATTTTGACAGCAAAAATAGCGTTTATTAATAGGTTTGACTGTATTGTTGGCATAAATTAAAGCCAATATATCTTTTCCGATATCAATATTGTAGTCGAGGAGAAAAACATAACAAATTGTTTCGCATCAATCACTAGAAGTGAAGTGTAGACCGAATTCCATATTTATCTTAACATTTGTTTAGACAATAGAAACAAAACTATTGAAACAAAAGAAATTTTGATATTTCATGGGAGAGGCAATCAATTATTTGAGAAGAAAGGAAGACAGAATAGGCCGGTGCTTCATATTTCAAATACCAAGATTGCCAGAGAATGAGTTCTGAATTTCCAATGATCTTCAAGTAGCAAATAAGAACATGATTACAAAAAATACTGAATAAAATTATCAAGATTGCCTTAAGAAAAGGCAAAAAAATTGATGTTCATAAATGTTCGCTCAATAGTTTCAAAGATACAAAGTCCAGGGAGGGGTCAATTTCTGATTGAAAAATAGGGGTTTTTTACTTAATGATCCTTGACCATTTCTGATATTTTTGATTTTAGAAATTACCAGTTTAAATAATTGAAATTTTGAGGAAAAAAATCAATAAATCAAAACTTAATATTTTGTATCTAAAATTTGATTTACCTTCGAGTATTGATTTGATAGAACTCTTCGGAGTCTATTATTATAGTAATTTCAATACAAAAACCTATTATTACTCTATCAATGAATTAATAATTATTTAAATATGTCTTATGATTCACACATTATATTGAGTTAATATTCCCTTATATTCTTCACAGACATCACATGAAAATTAAATCACATGTATGTTCACATGCAATACTAGAGTGGCCAGGTCATAATAGATGAAGAAAGAACACTTTATTTTAACAAGACCCGAAGAAGCAAGGTCAATTGGTCTTAGCAGAAAGGATTAAACCAGGATTTATTAATTTTAAGAACCAGAAAATTTTTGTAAACTTTGGTCTCTAAACCCAAGAGAACATGGATGTACATAATTTCATGCTCTGGCACACTTTTTAACATTAAAGTCAATGGTTTAAAAATTATCTTTATGGGTTCATGCACTAGCTCACCTTTAACATTAAAGTCTATGTGCTATACACAGAGACGTCCAAAAGTGAAATCCAGTGTTATTTTAATGAACTTAATGAATGCAGTGCATAAACAAGTTAAAAATCAATGTAATAGACACTCAGAATTATGAATCTCAATAACTTTAATTAAAACTTGCCATAAATAGTATATTGATATTTTATCCCCCATCTAAATTCTGGCGACTCTGGTTATACATTATCTCAATGGGTTCATGCTCTGGCTCATCTTTTAACTTTAAAGTTTATGTGTAATATATATGTTATACATTATCTCAATGGGATCAGGATCTGGACAACCGTTTAACATTAAAGTTTGTGTCTTATACATTATCTTTATGGGATTCAGGCTCTGAGACATTTTTAAAATTAAGACATTAAGTTTATTATATTTAATTATTATTCGAAAAATGTTGTCTGGTGAAACAATGACCAAAAATCACTTTGAATTTCATTTGAAAGCAGTTTTAAGTGAATATTTTGGATGTCTTTAATTAAATTGCAAATATTTTTCGAATTATAATTAAATATAATAAGCTTAATGTTAAAAAATGTCCCAGAGCCTGAATCCCATAGAGATAATGTAGAACAAATAAACTTTAATGTTAAAAGATTATCCAGATCCTGATCCCATTGAGATAATGTTAACACATAGACTTTAATGTTGAAAGGTGTGCCAGAGCATGACATTATATATATAACACCTGAACAGTTGCAACTGGTCACTCTAAAAACGACCAGAAAATAGGAAGAAAAATCTTTTGAAACCTCAATCTATTTCAATAGTCTAGTGCTGACAGTCTTAAGGAGAAGACAACACAACTAAATGATTGTTTAGTTTTTTAGGTCATAAAACAAAACAGCGATTTTAGCTGAAAAAATAAAACTAAAATCGATAAACCAATTATTTCAACAAATAAAAGGCGCACGTGGTTTGAATCGACAACACTTTACCCATGTCTTTTATTAATTAATAAACGATGGTAAAATTTCATCTTAAAAAGCATGTTAAAACTGGGGCTCAAACACGATTAGCTTGGCAAAACAGACTACTTCTATTGACAAATCCTTTTCTCAATTCAGGGCATGTGATTGTATTGATTTTATCATTAGTTTCATTGTTATAATTTATCTAGACAAAAAAAACTATTTTTTTTAAATTTCTGATTTAATTGTCTCTCTTTTATTATATTTTAAGCGCAAAACAAATGATAAGAATTTTGTTTACACTGAAATCCAATTGAATGTTCAAACGTGTGCTGCAGTGAAGAGGCTTTTTCGGTATGAGGTTTTGTAAGGCAGCCCTCTATACAAACTTTAGTTTATGAAATAAAAAATAATTTTTAAACAATCTAGCAAAAAAACTAAATTATGGATCGCATACTGGCTCATAGAGTGAGCAATTTTATTCTTTATTTTTTGTGCCATGATGAGATTATTATTAATTTAAAACAAGTGATTGATTAAAAAATTTATTTCTGCTTTGACTTAAAAGGGAAGGCATAGGAAATCCTAATATAAAAATGAAATTATTGTAGGAAAAGAGTGGGGAAACAGCAGACAAGTGGTGGCAGAGACGGTGCGCGGGCAACCAAAAAAATGATCGCCTCTAAAAATATTTATGTGATGTGCCAGTTGTGGTATTGTATGGTGTGCTCTATGAGTATTGCCCAACGCTATTGACAACAAGCAAGCGAATTATATAACTGTTCATTGGCTGGCGGTGTCAGCGCCGGCCCAGAGAAGTCAAAGTCACTCTTCCTAATCATTATGATAATCATCGCCAGCGACTGTAGAGTTGGGATTCGGGTGTCTGTGCAAAAACTCTCAGACAGTTTCACTGCTCTATTCGTTTGTGTCTGAGTGTTAATACAGTCATCCGAGTCATCAATTTTGCAGGAACTCATTCACAACAACAAAACCGTTATCTGTTTTCTCGACTATTCAGTTAACAAGTGTTCCGCAAAAATCCAATAAATAGTGAATAAAAATTTCTTTACTCAAACATTGTCTTCAATTATTCCAACTGAAAGAATACCGAAGTTTTTCTCTTCTCATCCCATAAATAACTAATCGAAACAGAAAAAGTACTGATAAATTCAATTCGAGGTAAACTCACGGAATCCAGCAGAAAAAAAAACTAATTGGATTTGAATTCTTAAACCGAATATTGCCCCGAATTTAGTCCTGGTAACATTCATGATTCAAGCGATAGACTGATTTGTAGACTAACTTTGCTGTTACGCAATACTGAATCCAAAAAAAGGTTTTATTGCTCTCAGAGTAGAGATAAGCAAAACATACAGAAAAAGAGAGAAAATTAAATAAAAAGCAGAGAATAAGTGTATAATTGCGAAGATTTGCAACCAGTTCCTTTAAGGGAAAACTGTTATGTTTTGAATACAAACTATCGCATCAAAACTATTCGGATCCGATTTAAGTGAATAAAGTTTTCTCTTTTACCATTGTTTTTGCCGTCCAGAGCATAAAAAGCCACAAAAAACAATAATAATCTGCGTTTTGAATATACAGTACTGTATATCAGAAACTTTTGGTCCGATTTGTTGCTGTGCTGTTCACAATCTAATCCAGTGTTCAGATTCTGAAAGGGAATGGCAGTCATATCATCTATTATGCAAAAATGATTGCACTCTACTCTCCACTCACGTCAACGCATCTTCACCTGCAAGTGGAGTGACTGCGCGGCAACTGATTCCAAAACAGTCGTCCCCTTCTTCTGATAAGAAATATCAGTTCACACAAAACTGGTGTCAAACCAGATCTCAGCAGAAAAAAAAACTGAGTAATCATTTACTGTCTTCAGAACAGAAGAATATTCTTTGATTTGAAAACAACTCTTCCCAACGAACACATTGTTTGAATGTCTTCAGCAATAGATTACAAACAGTTTTTGTTAAATAAATTGTCTTCGTTTGAAACAAGACTATCAATACTGAACTCTTTCAGCACATCGTCACCACTGCTTTCACCCGAGTCTTCGTCATCGTCATCAACAGCTTCATCAACAAAGCCATCGGCTGGCAAACAAGGAATGGGAAGTGCTTTCCGAGTGGTCACACCGAAACATAACCGCAACGAAATCGGAGGTGAGCTAGCACCATTTTTTATTTAGCAAGGACTTTTTCCTAGCATGTGAAAACAATGTCTTAATTAATCAGGAAATTAATTGCAGATTTTGTATCGATTTGTTTCTCTAATTTCCTTATTCTTAGTGTAAATGAATGCAAACGTAAATTAAATAATATTCTGTGCGATCGATAATTACTATAATAACAGTAATTAATTTAATTGGAATAATAGGCAACAAAATTGTGATTCCCTTACAATAGACAGTCAGTTATAGAGAGAAACATTGAAACGAATGACAAACATAACAATAAACAATATTTTATGTTTCCTTGTTAATTTCTTTTATTCTATTGGTTAATTAAAAGCAAAATTTGATTGATTGATTAATTGATAGTTTAAAAATAGATCCTTGATTAGTTTGTTTGTTCATTTGAATTTTATGATTGTCTGAATCAGACCTGGCATTAGATAACTGTGCAATAAAACGATATTAAAAAATAAATTATTAGTCGACCTAATCATCAAATAATATAAACTTTAGGCGACGAATAAGATTAACTGATTTCTATCTAGTGGCAGAGCTCCGGCGCCCCCCGTTACTCAACGAGCTACTCAATAAGCGCCTGTTTGCACTGTAAATTTAATTCTTGGTCAATATATCAGACAATATCTCAAACAATTTTATTATCAAGTTTTGAAATTCACATAATTTATCACTTCGTTCGACTGCTTAAGACTTCGGACAAATTGACGCAAAAAAGACGTCTTATTAGGTCAGAGATAAGATCAGGGACAGTCAGTGAAACTTTAAACTAGTGCAATTTAAAATGATGTGAAATGCATTGTGTTTTTTGATTTGATTAGAAAAAAGGATAAATACTTCAAAAACTACCTTTTTTATTAAAAAATTAAAGCATGTATATTCAAGATAATAATAGTTGCTAGATATTGGTTGTGAATATAACTTGCCTGTGATCATTCCTTAATAACTGGCAAACTTTTAGGGATTAAATAGATATATTAGCGTTTATTTATTCTGATCTAATCGTTTTATGCATTTATTATTATTTAAATATTATTTGATATAATATTAGACAATAATTTGTATGACTCTGACAGCCAGTAGTGGTCTGACTGTCTGTGTTTACTAAAAAGATTATACCCTATTAAGTCAGAGCACAAATATATTCTGTAATAAAAGTGTAAATAAGAGCCAAAAGGCAGAAGGGATTAGATGGTGAAGTCAACCAGGCTCCAATACATCATACAATGTAGTGTATAGTTCGGCTCAAAGGTAACATAAAAATGCAATTTTTCTAATCAAGTGATTCATAAAATTAAAGGTTTAATAAACATTTGATTGCTTTCAATATTGAATTATCACTGGATTTATTAAATGTAATACTAAATGTTTTTTGTCATATCTTCGTTCAGCTTTTAAAACCTCTGCTCTATTTACCTTGTATATTACAAAATCAACTGCATTGAAAATAAGCTCGGATCTCATGATAACAGCTATGAATGTAATCAAGAGTAAACCCTGTCATTAGTTATTTTTTCTTTTTACCAATGGAAAAAATGCTTGAATTTTAATATCTTGACTGTTAGTGTATAATATTATTTTTTGAAAACTTCTATCACAAATTGATAGCTATTATTATTATTGAGAATTTTTATTTTATCTGAAATGTTTTTTATTTGTATTTTGCAAGCTTACTGACAAATGAGCCCAATTTATAAAGAAGTGAAGTTAGGAATCAAATAAAGAATAATAAAAATGAAAATTGTCTGAAATTAAGAGCTTTTTCTCATTTCTTGCTTTTATTTCATAATTCATATCGAGTTTAATCGCTGTTTAGATCTGTTTTCGATTTCTTTTCTGCAGAAATAAACACATTTTTCGGGCTTTTATTCGCATAAACAGAACAAACATTATATTAATGAGTAATAGAGAGAAGAAAAAAACCGATGGATAGTATAGAAGACATTCTGAGGCTCAACAATGAAATGTCGAGAAATAGAAATTGGCCTCAAAATGACTATTAAACAACATTATGATTGTCTGCCATTTATATACCTGTGATATAAGTCTTTTCAGATACAATCAAATAAATATGGTTTTCAATGAATATCGGCTCCACTTTTTGACTTATATTACAGTAATTTGTGGTTTGAATGATGCATTCCATGCCATCCTTATTGTTATGCTCTTGTTTAGTCTTCAGCAATGAGTCAATACATTAAAAATACTAATAATATCTGAAAACGTAAATCTAATGCAATCGACCATAACATACAAATTGATGTACACATGTTGACCAAGCTTAGTTTAATGGATCCATCAGAAAGTCATGAAACAATCAGGATAAATTATTTAATGTTGTGAAAAACATTTTTTTATCGGATAAAAGTATAATTAGTTTATGACAAAAATCTCTTCTCACATAATATAATATATGAATATATTTGACTAGATAATATTAATTTTCAATCACTCTATGTAAACAAAGAAATGCCCAAGCACATTGATTGAATAGATCAATTTTGAATTTGTCCATTTTGTTTAATTAATCTGAAACATTATTTGAGGCAATCTTTCTATTGAATAACAAGATCAGATTAGTTGTTAGCCATATTTTATTGCTGGGATGTACAGGGGTTATGTCTCTAAAGATTGGGCTGAGAGGCCTAACTCTTGTGCATCCCTGGAATAAAAGGAAACTTTAAAAAACAATACTTTTCTCAATTCCCTAATCTTCATATGAATAGGAAGGGAAACAATGAGCAGAGATATAGTGAGCACATCATCAGTAAGACTCGTAATACTGTTTCATAAAAGATTTATTTAAACTAAAAAATACACATATATTCTACTCATATATGTATTACTTTGCTATTATACTGATCTTCTTCGCAAAAAGTTTAGTGTTTGTAACAGTCGGTGTTTGTTTCTAAGAACAGCTTATTTTATATGAGACAATATGGTTAGAGTGGAAGGCAATCCATAAAAATGGATGTGAAACCTGTAGTCTCTCTCTCCTTATATTCAGTATTGATAGCAATATTTGGTGCACACAAAGCACAGGAAAAATTTAATCCCTTCTCAGATGATGTTGAGTGTAGGCTTCTGCTGCCGCCGCAAAGCACAAACCACAACCGCCAGAGCAAAGCACAGAGACATAGGGAACAGACACAATCCGCCGCCAAAAACCCAAAGAAGCTTTACTTTTGCAACCGCTGGCAAAACCTGATTTCGCACATGTATTCAGTGCACTGAAAGGTTATATACATAACAAGGCATTGCATAAGAGCCAGAGCTATGGCTCAGAATTAGTTAATGGTATGAATGGCACAGACTATACATCAGGCGAAAGCCGCACTAATTGCTTTTGTTTAGCTACCAGTCCCCGAATATTTGCACATTTGAGGTCTACCACTGATTATTGGCGCAAACTTTAGCTCAAAGAATAAATTTTTTTTCTGAGCATTAATTTAATCAATCAATGCATACATCAATCAATCAAATTATGTTTAACTCAACGAATAATTGTTTTTTTAAATTTCATATATTCCTGCAAACTATGAAAAGGAGAGAATAAATAAAACAATCAGTCATTGAATGATTGATTTGATAATAAAAGTCATTCGTTAATCAAATTTTCAATTATTATTATTCCGACTGAACTATAATTTTGAAGAATTGCTGGATAATTCTGGCGAATTATTTTCAATATGAAAATTGGGTGAATAATTGTCATCAATAATAAGTGTCAATCAGTGGAAGGATTTTTATTTTTGTTACAAAAAAATGAGCAAGGGATTTATCTAGTTTTTTCGAAATTTTGCTTGTTACCTCCTTGGCTATCGGCGGAGAATCTAGTTTAGATTTAATATTCAGTGAAAAAGCACTGTAAGGATGAGAAGAGAAATGTTTTTTTGTTCGTCAATCTCTCTGTAATGATGTTGTTAAGGCGGTTCCCATACAGTGCCTGTGCTTCTCAGCGATGATGAACAATGAGAGAGGAACTAATGCTAAGCCATAACCAGAAGAGTATAGGAGAAGAAGAAAAAGAGGCAAATAATACCACTCGGGATTTGATTCACTATTTTTGCACTTATATTATAGAGAATATTCTGATAGACTTATAAAACTTACGTAAAATATGAAACAAAATATATCTTTTAAACTCTTATTCATTAGAAATATTTTTTTGAAATTTAGTGAACCTTTTCTTTAAAATAAAAGATTAAATTTTTAAATTAACTAAAAGAAAAATTATTGATATTTCGGTAAAAATTGTCATGCTCATTTCAAAAAAGGCGATGTTAAGGAACAATTAAATTTCGAATCAAATTAATTTATTAACAATTATCAAGAAGTGGTCAAGAGCTAAAGCTTCAAATGAAATGCGTTGGCAATAGTTTAACATTTATTGAACGTCTCTGTAATGGCACTAAAAATAGCTAGTCACATTTTCTAATGTATTTCATTCTCAATGAAATATTTTATTGATGGCAGAGATAATTAATTGAATTATAGTTCATAATGTACTTCAAAAACGACTCTGACTTAAAGACTGTTAATTTCTTTGTATGTAAAACAGATTTTTGGTTTCAGACAAAATCAAGTGATGAGAAAAAGTCGACTCAAATTTGTTAACTATTTTCGACTTTAAACGCAATTTAACGATAAAAATGTGTTTAAATTGTCTTACTTTTTACTCTATAGGAGACATCAACTCTTCCTCCTCTTCCATATCACCGGTAGCTATGAGCAGAGATCGACCGATCGCTGGTGTGGACAGAAGTGCTGTCCATAACGGAAACTTACCGTTACTTTTAGCCGGTATTCACAGTAAAGATCATAAAACTGTTGTGAAGAGAATAGAAATATAATTCAATTTATGTTTTTCTGAAATTAGGCGCTAATACCTATTATGGTCAGCTCAACAGCAGCCTGGCCTCAGTTTGGGGGTCGGCCGCCACGGCGGGCGAAGGCGGCCATCCTTTATCATTGTTGCCATTTCTAAGACATGGCAATCCCTCAGCTATCAATGCCTGGGCGGCGGCCGCCTCGGCAGCGGCGGCCTACGCATCACTAATGCCTTCGTCGCAAGGGATGACACAATTGGACAGAATAAACTCCAACCTAATGAACACATCAGTCAATCGTACCATTGATGAGACGATTAGTTCGCCACTGAATCTGAAAAATTGTAAGTTTTCTGTCAGAATCTGAATACGAATCCAATCATTGAATAATTCTTTGAGAAATCAAATGACAACCGAAACAATTGAATACCGAAAACAAATTCAATGGGAAAATATGAATTTTGCAATGAAAATGAACCAAGCCATTAATTGATTGAGCACAATCAATTGATCGAAACTATACTTGAAAATTTAAGCAATTTGAAATGGATTTTCTTTGAGAAAAAGCCAATGATAATAGTGCCTAGCTAAGACTTTGATGAAATGACAATGAAATAGATTGGAGAAAATCCGATCCTCTTTTGCCAGCAATTCATAGCATCTTTAAAAATCAATTTCGTTAAACAAACGACACTTGGATTGAAATAACAAAATTTTCAAATCCTATTCAATGAAATAAAACAATGAACTGAACAGACCTTCTCATTGAGACAACTATTGAAATGATGAGAATGTAATAAAAATATCCATATATTGCCAGCGCTGACTCAAATTGTAAATCAGCGCTGAGGGCAGAGTTTTGATTAAAAATAACAGAATTACTGTCCAATATAGAGTCTACTCGGGCTCATACAAGTCGCTCCACTTTTTCAGACCCATAGGAGATATTCAATTAGAATATGAATTACTTGATATCTTCAATGGTTCGACAAATGGCAACACATTGTATGTCTCTCCGAATGTAAATCTTTTTGTATTGGCTGTCGTTAAATATATGGACAGATGAGAGAGAAGGAGAGAGAGGGAGGGAGAGAGAAAGAGAGAGAGGGAGGGGGAGAGAGAGAGAGAGAGAGAGAGAGAGAGACTGCTGTTATCTGCTCTCAGACAATGATCAGAGTAAATGGAAATTCAGAGCAAATCATATGTCAATACCTTTCGGCACAATTCGAGTGAATTATGAATGAAAAGCAATGAAAATAAAGGGCACAGAAATAGGAATGAGAACATTGTTTTTCTGATACAATCGCTTCCAGTGTATAACCATTGCACAGATATGTCGGGCATTACTAATAATATTCAAGTAATGGATTTCTAGACTCTCTTCTCTGCTGTAAGCCATTTATCTTTGCTTTACTCAAACTTTTATATCAGTGATGACCAGGATATTAGTGACTAACCAAAGAGCAGAATTCAATTATTTAATATTTTAAACAGGATCAGATTTTAGAATAAACTAGGGCTTTAAACAATTATTTAATATTAATTAGATTAATGGTTAGGTTAATGATTATTTTTGAAACTATTAGTCAAAATATATAATCATGGAGAAAGTCAAGTACTCTTCAATTAAATTATTATGAGTCGATCCGTTGGCCATCTCTGTTATATTCATTGTTCTTCTATTGTGTTATAAAATAGTTTTCCGTTGGAGTAATTCGATTACCCGTGGATTTAAGCAAAAAATGCTGAAAAAAGTAAGAATAAAACTGCAATTCTTTGCTGAAACACAACAAATGTAAAGATATAAACCACTAAAATATTTATTTTGAATCCAAGAATTTAATTCAATTATCCGATGGAAAAAAACTATTGTGTATTGAATTTGATTTTATTTATCAAGGCTTCAGCCAAGGCTAACAAAATCAATACGAGATCCAAGAATAATAATCATGAATCTAAAGCCTAATTGAGAATTTTAAAAACGAAGGATTTATTTTTTTAACCTAGATGTTTTAAGAATATGAGAATTTTATTTTCAAATGACCTAGTTAAAGCAAAATAAGTTATAAACTTAAGCAATTTATTCATCAAAGCGTCTGTTGTAAGGATGAAATTATACATAAAAAATTTATTGGGAATGAGAGCATATGTAAGCCCAATGAACAGCACTAATAATACAACTGATTAGTTATTGTGTGACAAACAGCCGAAAACTGTTTCAACATTTCGTTCTGCTATTTGTATCAGTCTTTTAGTGACTGTGTTGTTGATCTTTTCACTGCTCTTTCACTCTCTCTCCCTGTCCTTTCCCTTCTCCCCCTCCATCCCTCACTCCTCTCTCCTCCACTTTTCTCTGCATTCAATCTATTGGTTTGAAAATTGGGTTCAATGCAGTCGAGTGCTCAGCCAAATGTGATAATGACGATGACATCCACTCCTCTCTCTCTCTCCCCTATACATAGCACATAAGGCACATACAAACAATCATTGTAGTAGCAAGGTCAATTCAAAATATGAATAAAAAATGAGCAATTTCTCAATTTTGTCTTAAAAATCAAGAATGCACCAGGTTTGATTTTTATCCAAAACTATGTAATCGATGCAAAGTCAATGGAGCTCTACCTTGGCTATGGCTCTATCGGGCACTGCATGTGCCGTATGTTGCGATCAGTTTTCATTGGAGTATAAAACGCTTTGAACTATAATAGTCGAGGAAATCATTTTGTCGGATATGATAGCACTTTGAAAGTAATTAAGCGTTTAATAAATTATCGTTACTATTATTATGTGGTAATATTATTATTAGAAACATGCAAAACTCAAGTTCTCAGATCAATAGTTTGCTTGAAAATCAATTTAAGTTCATTTCCGTAGTTTATATTAAATAAAAAAAACGATTTCAATAACAGAATATTTTCTATTGAAAAAAATCATCTGAAAGCTGGCCTTTAGAATATTTTTTTGTAAATGAACAAGCAACTATCACCGCCTTTTTAATAAATCCTTCTAGCCTTGATGATCTAAAATTGACCAATAGAAAATGATGAAATTCAGATAATGAATTTGGAGACGAGCCTGGAACTTACCATCTCATTTTCACTAATTATATTTTTATTTGTCAAGTGAGCTTGGTAATGTAAAATTAATAATAGCGAGATGATATGTGAAGTGAAGTAATCACTGAAAATACATAATAGAAATAATTTTATATAATAAAGACCTAATGCGCAAACATTTAAGTGATTAAAGCACTGAAAAACCAGAAATTACTGGACGAGTCATTTAACAATTTTATCAATTATTTGTCTGAAATCATTTTCTGTACTCATTTTGAAAGTATATTTGCTTTTGTTTCTGAAATGACATTAGTTTTTGGAAAACAATGGTTTTTCATGAGATTTTTATAACTTTCAAAACGATCTCGAATATAGAGTTATGAATTGTTGGGGGAAAGTGAACGCAATTAAGCTCTGATGGCGAGTAATATGACGAGCCCTCCGCTCCACTCTTTGCCGTGCCGTCTGTGCCCTCTCTTCAACAGAGAGAAAGAGAAGAGACTCACAATTCAATACACTTGTCGTCAATGATGATAATCAGTGAACTGAATCCAACCAATTGTTGTTCTGCACAGACATATAGTGCACAGCCATATATATACAGTTCAAAAGAGTATATAAATCCAATAGTGTAACAAATGATGGCAATGAGGCATATATTTTGCGTCGGGATGTGCTCAACACAACACAGCGCTGACTATACTCTTTGGCAAATAGAGAGAGTATTCCAGTGGAGTGGAGGCAACTATCAGTGAAACTGTCTTTTATTTATTCGAGTAAAATAACTATTTTTTATGGGTTTCTGTCAAATATAAGGGATTTTTATATCATAATCATTGCTATTCCAGCGATTAGTGGAATATTTGTCTGCAGAATAAAAGCGTAGATCTGTTTCTCTGCTTATTGTTTATGGTCTGAGTGTTTGTTCATATCTTATCTCAATTATTGTTTGAATCATATTTAACAGAAAAGAGAAACCAAAGCCTTTCAGGTCTAATGAAAGACATAATTGACGTCAGAAATCTATCCAAGATGGTTAACCAATTCATTCCAGTCAACGAGTTTTAAGTTTTACAATTCGTTTTATCTGAATTTTAAAAATAAACTTGAGTATATCTAGAACCTTCTTTGCATTTATTTGTTGTCAGGTTATAAATAATTCATTAAAACTTTCCATTGTTTTTAAAATGAAAGGGAAAATCATGTGTTTTCTTAGAAGAATTATTCTTTGGCAAATTATTTTAGCTAGACCCTTCAGTAACAGACTCATAGAGACAATAAAAATCAACTAGATCCAAGCATTCTTTTACGAGTGGGCCAATTTTTAACCAAATTAAGCTTGGTGATGTAACATAATAAAGCTTGCCATAATTTAGCTAGGCACAATCCATTACATGTGAGCAATATTATATTTGACTGATATGTTTGGTATAAAATATAAATTCAAAGCTCAATTGGAAAACAATTAGTGAAAGAATGAAAAGTTTTTCAAAAAATGTCATCGAATGGAGTGTCGGACGAAAAGCATTGAAATATATAAATATTAATCTGTGAGCGATTTGGCACAAATGTTAGTTAGTTCTTCCAATCGTATGAGACATTCACCATATGTCTGGACTATGGTATAGTCAAGCAATGATATGGTGAATATGTGCCGGCTTTGTATTCGCCATTAATTAGCTAATGGTGTCTCACGAGAATAAGGCATAAGGTTTTTATTATTATTACTAAATCATATCATACCCGTTCTCTCTCCCTCTCTCTCTCTCTCTCTCACTCTCACTCCCTC
>JAQIWP010001343.1:0-15726 GCA_034695525.1 Euzetes globulus
AACCTCCAATTAGTGAAAACCTCTAATAAGTGAACAAAATTTTGAGTCCCGAAGCTGTTCACATACGGGAGGTTTAATTGTATATCGTGATAGAATGTTGCAAGTCTAAAGATCATGTCACCGTCATAGGAATGTCTCAGATAAGGGATGGTTAATGAAAGATCCAGCAAAAAAGGAGCTTACTATAAGTTCTAGTCAAGAACTCAAAAAGTTCGATTAGCCCTGTTGAAAAGTGTGAAGAAAAGTTTGGATTTTTGTCTGAAGTTTTGCTGTAAGAAGAGGGCACTACCTTTTCCACAAACTATATTTGCTATTATACCATGTACATGTATATAACATTAGGAAATCAGAAACTCAGTTTTGATTGATTTATGTTTACATTATAACGACCTATCATTCATTCAAATGATTTTTAGTTTTAATTGAAATCAATTCTTAACTTAAATGGTCTAAAATGGTAAGTGTTGTACAAATCGGACACACATTTGATGCTCTTTTCAAACAGTTGTCTGCAAAACAGTGTTTGGATTTGCAAAATCTGATTAGAATTAATTGGAAGACTTCGACCATTGTTTGCCGACATTCCTCTTCAGACCCTTCTTATCAATATCTACAGAAGAGTTCGATACCGACTAAAAAATTTCAGACATCTCTTCCACGGCTTCCGATTCCGGAATTGAATAAAACGTGTGAACGTTATTTAGAAGCACTCAAACCAATCATTTCAGACCAAAACCAATTCAATAGAACCAAAGATATTGTCAAAAAATTCCAGACCGGGGAGGGTCTGACCCTTCACTCTGAGCTCTTGCAAGAGAATAAACGAAATAAAAGGACCAGTTATATATCAAAGCCATGGTTCGAATACTACTTGAAGTCGAGAGCAGCCCTTCCAATAAACTTCAATCCATTCCTGGCCTGGAAAGACGACCCGAAACCTGAATACAACAGTCAGGTGTTGAAGGCATCCAATATGATTGTCAGTGCAATGCGTTTCCGCCGATCATTACTCGAACAACTCCTCGAACCGGAGGTCTTTCACTTAAACCCGAAGAAAAGTGATACTAAACTCTACAAGAATGTGATCCAATGGTGCCCTAAATCTATCGCCACTTATGTGTCGTTTGCATTTAAAGCCTTTCCCTTAGATATGTCTCAATTTGACTCATTGTTTGCTTCGACTCGAATACCGAAACCAAATTGCGATCAATTGATTCGATCCCCGAAATCGAAACACATCGCAGTCCTGAGAGGCGGACAGTTCTATACTTTGGATGTGTTGGACTCAAACGGAAACCTAAGAGAGGCGTCTGATATAATGTCGTGTATTAAACACATAACCGAACTACCGATTGATCCAAAAGAAGATTCCATTACCTTATTGAGTACCCAAGACCGGGACGTTTGGGCGGAAGTCAGGGAACAATTGATTAATTTGAGCGCTTCTAATAAGGAAAACCTAAATCTATTGGATTCCTCGCAATTTCTAATTTGTTTGGATGAGGTCAGCCCCGACTCCGACGCTCACATCGAAGCCGCGCATAATTTCCTTCACGGCTTTAGCGATAAGACCAAAGACTATGTCAACCGTTGGTTCGACAAATCGTTTTCAGTGTTGTTGACAAAAAATGGTCACTCAGCCATCAACTTTGAGCACAGTTGGGGCGATGGCGTCGCTGTCCTTCGATTTTTCAACGAAATATATAAAGACAGTACAGAAAGTCCATCCCTTCATCCGAACAGTCCTTTGAGTAAATCGGTTGATGTCTCTAAAGAAGTGAAAAAATTGAGTTTTCAAACGTCTGATGGACTCAAAAATGCGATCAAAAAAGCAAAAAATAATTACATTAAAAATACTGAGAATTTGGCCTTAAATTTCATAAAGTATGAGAAAATGAACCGGGATTACTTCAAACTCAAGAAACTCAGTCCAGACTCTATGTTTCAGTTGGGCTTTCAAATGGCTTACTATCGAATCAACAACTCGTTTACGGCTACATACGAGTCCTGTTCGACGTCTGCCTTCAAACACGGAAGGACTGAGACTGTGAGGTCAGCGACAACCGCCACCAAAAAGGCATCCATTGCTTTCGTGCAAAAGCAAAGACCCAGTGATTCAGAATTGCGACAACTTTTGGACGACTGTTCTAAAAAACATTTTCAGTTAACAAAAGAGGCTGCGATGGGACAGGGCTTCGATCGACATCTCTTTGTTATGAAATACTTAGCGGAAAAGACAGGGAAACCAATTCCTGAGTTATATTTGGATAAGAGTTATGCCGAAGCGAATCATTTCGTACTTTCGACGTCTACTCTTTATGGCGAAGCCTTTGAAGGCGGAGCTTTCGGTCCCGTTGTCTCTAATGGATTCGGTTGTGGCTACGGATATACTGATAATATTCTCGGACTTATTGTCTCGTCTTATAATCCTCACAGAAATGGACGACAATTTGTCGAAGCATTCGGTCAATCATTAGACGATATTTACGACGTCTTACAAAAGTTTTGATTCAAAACCAAATCAAAGATATTTTGATAAACAGAGCAATAATTGTGTTATTTTTAGCATTTGTTTGATTATTATTCCAATTATTTTTATAGCGAAACAAATATTTATACATAAAGTGATTATTTTATTCAAAAAATAAATGTCTTTTCAATGTTATGGTTGTGTCGACTGATTGGATGACTGAACGACTGTATTATGGATTACAAATCTCTGAACGTTAGCACTGCCCGAAGGCGGAGCACTTATCCGAACAAAACCCGAGGCAGTGTTAGGTGTTTGGGGACGACTTGCCGACTGCGGCACTAAAACTATTTGGGAGTGATTAGTTGACGGCCCGATTGTCACTTGTCTTCTGATGGCTGGAGAAGGCATCGGGGACTGGATTTGTATTCGATTGGCGCTATTCGATGGAATTGTTATCGTCGGACGCGGACTATTGGCTGGCGATTGATATGTCACCGAAGCTCCCAATTGAGAACCAATTGTTTGTTGAGTCAAAGGAGTGGCTGCCGTTCGCGACCGGACAACAGCTGATCACAAACAGAAGGTTATATATTGGCTTCAATTGACATAAAATCAATACCTGAATGAAGGGAAGGCCCCAAATAACCGAATTCATTCCGGAATTCTTCTAATACATCGGGTGCCGATCGAGAAGTCTGTTTCACATCAAATATTAGTTGGAATACATTTTTAAAAATGTAGGCATACCTTAAGAGTTGTAGGCAGTACTCGGAGCAGTAGTTGTTTGATGTGTTCGGCGGCCGACTTGTCAGCACTCGGCATATTTGGGTTCTCGAAATAAACTCGAATTCTTTCGCCGACAGGTTTTATTCTCTTCAATAGGAAAGTCCGCTGAACTTCAGGCCCTAACTCGCACAGACCGGAGAGGGCGCCATAATATGAAGCCATCGGAAGTCTGTCCTTATCGAGAGACTGACTCAGGAGTTGAGTGACTCTCGTCTGGACGTTATTTGTCGTTGTGTTGAAGTTTTTGCAGATTTGAGACAAAAGACGAGAAGCAAAGTCTCTGAGCGCCCAATGATTGTCGACATCGGGTCTCATACAGAGTTGTTTGGAGACAATACACGTCAAGACAGTTGGGATCAGTTCGTGTAAATATTTCTCCAGATAAAGGTTATGGTTGTCGAGGAGGGCCTTAACCATTCGCATCAGATATATAAGAAGTGCCAAATTGTTTTGGACGACATTCACTTTCACTCCTTCACTGATGAAAGTACACAAACGGGGAAGCATTTGATGCAATCCCGGGTCGTATGTCAACGACTGGAGCGCTTCCGAACGCCGGCCCTCATCAGAGCCAACACAGGCTTCGGTTATTTCTTTGTAATATAGTTGTTGTTCAACACTTAACTCATGAGTTGCGAACTGTTTTACTCTAACGATTTCCATCTGTTTCTTCTTTTTCTGCTGTAGTTTTTGCTGTTGGTTTGGCCGAAGTTCCGACTGTTTCTTCAGCGCCAACGCCGGGTCCACACTTTCAACCCTTTGCTGGTCACGTGAGAGAGGCGGAGGGTTTTCTGGAATCGAAGGCTGAATGCCATCAATGCTAAGCCAATGGACTTTGAGGGCCACGTCTTGTGGCAGTTTTGGTATTGAAGGCGATGTCATCGCTTCCGTTAAATCTATTTCTTTTTCCTCATTAAAGAAGAGTTCGCGACCGCCTCCAGAGGCGAATCGGAAGGGAATGTGTTCGGGATTTGAGTGACCGAAAATCGGTTCAATGTTCTTATTCTTAAGCGCGAAATCGATGTCAGAAGTGGTAACACGTCTTCGTTTGGCGTGCATTGCGAACTTCAGAGACTCCTGAAGAATGCTTCTCACCCGATAAGTCACGTCTTCAGCCATCAGTCGGGAGGCGTCGTCTGAAACATTTGATATCCCGACTGATTCGGCCATCATTTTCACCGAATCAACGCCGAAATGGCCGACGATTGCCGACGAAGTCTTTTCTTTTGACGACATTTAAAATAAACGATTTCTTAAATAACAAATGAAATAAAAAACAAACAAAATTCAAAGAAAACAATTAAAATGTCATTTAAACGATTGAAAAGCGCTTAAACACTGAATTGAAATTAAAATCTGAGTCAATATTTCAATGAATTATTTTTAAAAATTAATTACAACTTTGTTTTCATTCAAATTCGACACTCATTTGTTCGACACTTGACTCACAAAATGCTTACGTTTTTTGTGAATCGACACAATTAGTGAGAAAAGATGTCGGACTCTATAGATGTCAGGAGTGGAGCACTACATGTCTTGAGTCTAGTCGTCGTTCTCGCAGAGAGTGTGTCCTTTTCCGGCCTTCACTAATAATGGGTAAGCACTCAATGCTTTCGTTAGACTCCAAATATCTTAATTTCCAACTTAATTGTCCATTAAATTTACTTTTCAACACTTTAATTGAGTTAAAGTCAGTTCTTTTTATTAATTTAATTGAATTTGTTTTGATTTAAAAGAAAAGTCTTGAGTTTAAAAGATTTGGGAAATGTTAGCCATTGTTAGGGATAGTCTGCAACGTGTTTGCCATTCATTACAGTCTTAGACTTGCAATCGCTCAACATTTCAATCATAATTTAGTAATGGTTTGAATTAATGGCGATTTATAGGTATATCTCGCGATCATTGGCACAAACGGAGGAAAACTGGTGGCAAACGAAAGCCCATCAGAAAGAAGAGGAAGTTCGAGTTGGGCCGACCCTCTGCCAACACTAAGGTATAACCATTTGTTCATAACTGATCACAAGATGAAAAGCTTTGTGTGCTTTTTGTATTGTTTTCAAATGATGCCATTCATGCGTGTCATCTGTATTAATATTGATGAGAAACGCTCGCCGTTCTGATGGTGCGGCTCTGATGTCTACCACAACCGCCCAATCAGTGCCTCCAAAAACAGCGCTAAACCTATTATTTTTGCGACAGATTGGACCAAAACGTGTGCATTTGGTTCGAACACGTGGAGGCAACAGGAAGTTCCGGGCCTTGCGTCTGGATCATGGCAACTTTGCCTGGCCCTCTGAGCGTAAGTCTTCTTAACTATTATCCATAGACTTAAGACTAGTACCAGTGATGAGACCGAATTGCTTCATGAATACATGATTATTAAAATACATCCCAACAGCGTTCTGACCACTTCTTAGCCTATAATTACACATTGTTTGGTAGCCTATCCTTTAAAACGTGTTTTGCTACTTCCCAATAGGCTGTACCCGAAAGACCAGGATAATAGATGTGGTCTACAACGCTTCCAACAATGAATTGGTCAGAACTAAGACTTTGGTAAAGAACTGCATTGTTCTGATTGACGCGACACCATATCGTTTATGGTATGAGAACCACTACGCTCTCCCATTGGGCCGAAAGAAGGGCCAGAAATTGGTTTGTCTTTTCATATTGCTTTTAATTATTGATTTTTAAGTGATGATCAATTTTAACCATCTTTCGGCTGATTCTGTTTGATGTCTAATAGTTTAACTGATAGAACGATTATCACAATTGTTTTGATCCTTCTTTTCATTCAATTCATTATTTGATTGTTTTTCAGACCGAAGCGGACGAAGAGACCTTCAATAAGAAGAGGTCCAAAAAGTGTGAGAAGAAATACAAATTAAGACAAAAAGTGGCTAAAGTAGAGCCAGCACTGGAAGAACAGTTTCAGGCGGGAAGAGTCCTCGGTTTGTATTGCTTTGAATTGCTTTGTCTTTCCCTTAAAATGATGAATTAAACTCTCTCTTGGAATCACTGTTGTGTTTATGACTATTTCATAGTTACTCTGATTTTAACTTAACTTAAATCTCTAAGCATTCACTAAGTATGAAAAGTAACCCTTCTTTGTCTTTGAACAGCTTGTTTGGCGTCAAGGCCGGGACAGGTGGGTCGCGCCGACGGTTACGTTCTTGAGGGTAAAGAATTGGAGTTCTATTTAAAGAAAATTAAGGCCAAGAAAGGAAAATAAACGTTTGATTTAATGTATTTTTATTTGTCTTTCGACTGACTTTAATAAAAATGAATAAAAAATATACCTTTGAATTGATTTTAAGCCATTTTTTGGAAAATTAGAGATTTATTTTCAAATCACTTAAAATTGTTATATAAATCATGAAAATTAATTTAAAATGAATTAATGATAGGTTTATGGCATCAGAAGTTACCTTCAATTTATACAAAACTTATTTAATGGTTTAAATGACATTAAATTCTATTTGTTCTATTAAAAGACGATAAGAAATATGAACAGAGGAAGAATAGATCACAAGTCGTAGAAATCGCTATAAATATTTTAGATGTGATTAGAGCTCGGAGTGATCCATGTCCACCACCTCCTCCTCGATCGGCAACTGAATGGATCAAAGAAAATGTCAATTAGTTTAAAGAAAGTTGAAATTTTAACAATCTTTACCTGTCCATCCTTTCCATCCCAGGGCTCTGTTTTTTGAATGGTAGGCAGTTTAGCGCCTCTGATGGGAGAACTGGAACCCCTGCCGTACATCAAATCCCTGAGAAAGCTATTGATTCCGTCGTAACTGAAAGATCCGCGTAATAACGAGTACTTCATTTTTCTGACATTAAGTACAGCCATTGCCGGGTATCCAAAGCCACCGATTTCGAGCCCCTCTTCCAATTCTGGCTGAGCCATGGCTTCGGACCAAAGATAACTCCATTTATTCTTTTTAAACTTTTCGCCGATTCGTTTGAGAACATCGATGTATTCGTTGCGACACTTTGACTGACAGTCGAGAATATGCGGCAAAACAGTGATGACACACAACTGCGAGCCCTCACACGACGTCTTGAATGTGTCCGCATTCGTCAATTCCTTTATTTCGGGGGGCGGGGCGTTCTCTGATAACTTGTCCAGTGCAAAGTTCACAATATCGGAAGCAGTTCGTCCGCCCTCATAATCCTCAGCCGACCCGTCCTTCTTTCCCGAGACGAACATTTTGATTGTCGGGAAACCTTTGATATTGTATTTGCCGGCAGTTATGGTGTGCGCCGTTGCGTCCAAAGCTCCCACTTTCACTTTGCCTTTCAATTCTGTGGCCGCTTCGGCCCAAATTGGTTCCAAGTTCTTGCAATGTCCACACCAGGGGGCAAAAAACTCAACCAACCAGAGGTCGTCGCTCTTCAATACTTTTTCCTCGAAGTTAGAGTCAGTCAATTCGATGACATCTCTCTTGTCAGCCGGTTTTCGTCCGCTCCCACCTGAAGAGCCACCAGAACCTCCTCCGGTGCGGCTGTCGACAACACGTCTCAACTCTTTGAAGGCGGCGTCAATGAACCCTGCTGCATTTCGGGGGCCGCTATAGTCAACTGGAGTTTTCTTATTGGCGCCGAATATTTTGATGGTAGGAAAGCCTCGAACCCCGAATCTTGAGCCCAACGAGTTATGGGCGTCGGCATCAACGGCGCCAACTTTGACCACTCCTTTGAGAGCAGTGGCAGCCTTTTTGTACTCTGGAACTAATGACTTGCAGTGTCCACACCACGGCGCGAAGAACTCTACGATCCAAACCTCATCCGAGTCTATTACACGACTCTCGAAGTTATTTGGATTTAATTCGATGACATCTGAACTTTGGTCATAAAGACAATGACATAATTGACTGAATGTCAGTAAAAATGACAACACATTCACTAAACCTGAGCACAAAATAAAGGGTTTAATTTAAAACCATTCAAAACAAAGTTAACATTAAATACCTTTTAATGAAATCATTTTTTTCGGATAATTTTCACTAAAATATAATGAATTGTGAAATTAATTAAATTAAATTATGACTAATTGTGAGCCAATTATAAGAATAGTTCACAAACTGAGGTCCAAATACCGGTCACTCTCTTCAGTGTTTCACAAATCTGTGAATGTATTGAATATTATATTTAAAGCGAATGAAAATCGTGTCGTTTTCTCATTCGTCGCTTTCCTTTCCCACTTAAAGTCTCTGCCTTTTAATGCTTTCTCTTTTCCCATCAATTAAATGCATTGGCTTTCGGTTAATAGTTTCTCATTTTACTCTTTTCGTATTTGATTAAATTATCCAGTTTGTATTATAACTTCAATTATGTCTATGCTTTGTAATTATCTAGAATCTATCTTGTTTATTGATATGATGCTTTTATATCAGGCATTATTTATTGCAAACGTTTACATAATTTTCTCCAATACATTGAATTTAACTTTCGTGTAGTAAACAAACATTTTAACAAGTTAATAAACATAAATTATTTTATGGTTTTTAATTGGTCAAAAAATAATAAACTATCACTGTGAGAATAAAATAATATTGTAAAATTGGTCAGGATCAAATCCATTATTTATAATATTCAAAAGCATAGAAATGCTGAGCAATCGATTTCTGTCATTGAAAAGGACTTTAAATTTTAGCCAAATTTGTGGCAATTATTTGCGGTTAAATCCAGAAAATAGCCTAATATTGAGGACAAAACAATGGGAACGTTGTGTCCATTCGTCAAACACTCACGAAATCGATTTCCTGTTCAATAAATACAAATTATCGAAGATATCGAATGGCAGTCAAAGTTATGGCCAAAAGTCATCACTACATCACTTCAATACCATTGAAGACTTCAACTTTGAGTCAGACAGAGATCTAATCACTGAGACATTGGCACGAGTTTTGGATATTCGCAAAACAGATGCAAAAAAATTGGTTAACAATTTTCCCGATTTGGCCGAAATGTCGGCCGAAAAGGTCGAAGATCAAATATTAGTCTTGTCCAATAAGTTTTCCCTGACTGTCGACCACTTCTTGAGCTGTCCTTGGATTCTATACCTTCCTATGAATTTCATAACAGAAAGATTGAACCCTTTTGGTGATAAAGATATTGAAAAAGATTATTTGGTTTTACTTTTGCTTCCATTCAAGACATTTGAAACTAATGTTAAAAAATTTCAGAAAAAAAAGTTGAAGAAAAATATTTATCAGGAATTCATTCAAAAGTTAGATCTTTTCACTTCTAAATTGGGTTTAATTAGTGAAGAATTTTGTGATTTAATGCATGAAAACGGGTTTCTATTTTACTATGACTTTGAGCGACTGAAAGCAGTAATGGAGTTAATGGTGAGCGCCGGTATCCAACCCCACACTATCCTGTCAGACATCAAAATCTTCACTCATAATATCGAAATAATGAAAGAACGAATCGAGATCTGTGTCCAACACAATATGCCCATCAAGACATGGATGTTGAGGTCACCCCAAGAACCCTTTGATGTCTGCCTTCGAAGATATTCGGAAAACAAGAATGTGCTTAAAGATAATACCGATAACATTGAATATATGGCCAATCAGTTGGATTGTGAGAAGTTTGTCATCCAATCAATGTTGAAAAGATATCCGCGAATCGTTCGGATCAGTGCCACCAAATTGTCTCAAATTCTGCCCAATTTGTTTAAATATGGTTTCACCGCTTACCATATCTTGGATACCCCCAAGATCCTCTTCTTTTCAGCCGACACTATCAACAAACGGATTCGAGAGCTCAACAAAATTAAAATAAAACCCAATTCTCTTAAAATATTGGTTTTATGTGATAAGGAGTACAACAAACTGTTGGAACAGTTGAAACAAAACAATGACATTAACTCCTAATTGTTATTCTAATTTATTTATTTATTTGTCTTATATTTTGTTCAAAAATAAAAATGGCAATCAATAGGTCAGACATTTATTAGTAATAGTCAGTCATTATACCACTCGTTCACTTAATAGGAAAAGTGTTCGATCGATACTAAGTTACGAGGATTTGACCCCCGCTCATTTGTCAAGCATTTAGTTTTATAAAAGATAGGCCAATTTTTATAGGCATGAGCATATTTAAGTACCTAGATTATTGTCTGAAATTCGAAAAAGGAGATTGAAAATATCGTGATTTGAAAGAAGACATTTAAACCTGAGTTAATATTTTGAGAGGTTTGAGAACTTTAAATGTATGACTCATACGGTATGAGTTAAACTTTGATTAGACCTCTGTTTCACTACTATTTGTAAGCAATTCATTGTTTCAAATTATGAATGAATATTGTATTCCTCTATTAAACATAATCTTTGAATCTTATTCAAGTATATATTTCTTCTTTCAAATCACGATATTTTCATTCTTCTTTTTCGAATTTCAGACAATAATCTAGGTACTTAAATATGCTCATAAGCTTTTTTAAAGCTCATTTACTAAATCATTAATTTAAATTGGACCTGACATGTTTGAGTGTCAATATTTGGAGTTTTAACTGGTCTCAATATCTCAGTTATTTGTGAAATAATGCCCTTTCAAATGAAAAGTAAATGAAAAGTTGATCAGCTCTTATAATTTTTCTCAAACCTCAGGATGTATACACACTATGGCCTAAGAGGGTATAAAAGCAAGATAAAATGACTGATTACTGGGTTTTATATAAAGGAAGTGTATTTTGCCAAGATAGAAACGGCCAATTTGTTCCTAATTCCTGGATAAATAATGTTAAATTAAACTTAATTTGTGACAATTGGTAAAACATTCTTTCAAATAAAAACATTTCTTATTTTCCTTTGCATTATAGATGAGGAAACATGTTGTAGCTGAAGTTTAAGGTTAAATCTTCAGTAAACATTTTCAGCATTAAAAACCTTACAAATAAGTCCTTGGATGATATAGTCAAGCTCAATTCTATCTCTGAAATCCGTGAACTTAAGATAGAATCAAGTTTTGGCTATATTTAGTAATTTTAATTGAGACAAATGATTATAATTTTTATTGGAATTACAAGAAAAATTAGATAAAATGTTATAACTTATAATTAATCTACTAACTTATAAATGATTAAAAATATGGTTAAACTAAACCGGCTATCAATTGAAGTGAACTTTTGCAATGAACTTTTGATGGCCGGTTCATAAACTGCGCGCACAGATGGCTGTTGAGTGTGCTTTGGTTGCTATGGAAACCAATTCAGTTTTAATGAAAGAGGACTCAGCGGGCAATCAAATGTTTAACTAAATTATAGTTTTTTACATTTATTTTTGTGATTAAATCTAATTTTATTAAATTATTCAATCAAATAATGGTAAGTCTTGTGATTTGCAATGTTTCCAAACATTGTCTCAATGGGAAAGCATTTTTCAAGACCAATGTCTTCACGAATGACATAACATTTTTTTATAAACAATAAAAATGTTGAAAATTGTGATTCAATGATAAGTTTAGTGGTATTGACACTCAATGTCTTTGTATTTAATGTCACATTCAGGATGTCTTTCTGATGGTCAGACGCAAAAAGACGACAATATTTTTGGACGCAAAGGAAAACACAAAAGTATCGGATTTGAAGCGAATGATCGCCGGAATCACTAAAACGTCGCCTGAAAATCAGCGACTATTCAAAGACGACGAGATTATGGACGACAGGAAGGCTTTGACTGACTATAATCTGAATCCGACGACAGCCAAAGCTCAGTCACCCGCCACTATTGGCCTCGCTTTTAGAGATGGTCAGCATTTGATCTCTGGTTTCCATTTACTAATTCTTTTGATGACAATTATTTATTAAATTCGTTGATTAATGAAAATGTATTGAACTGTTTAGAGACGGGAAGATTCGAAATGCTTGAGATCACACCTCTGTCAACACCACCAGAACTGCCGGATGTCATGAAATCTCCAGACACTCAAAGTCACGACCAGACCGTCAATTGATTTGAAGGGAGTTCTTCCGAAGAGAGGCTCTAAACACCACTGTTTCGGTCGATATTAAACATTACTTACAAATTGTTTTAATCCTTTAATTCGTTATTTTTCAAAACAAAACATAATTTAAACAAAAAAAGTATCGAAACAATCGATTGAAAAACACTTATTTTTTTGCATTATTTAAGATCTATTAATAATTTCTGTTATTATTTGAGCCTAACTTCTAATTAATTTTATTTTTATTTAATTCTGACAAATAAGTGATGAATACATTCAGTGATCCAATTGATTAAATTCAAAGTTCTTATGGATTTTGAATATCAATTCATTGGGTATTACTTTATTTGTAAAAATTATAATTAGCGATAAATTTAGGGAAGAAATCAATTTTAAACAATTATAGCAAATATACATTTGTTTTTTGTTGAGCTCTAAGACTCTCAAAAACACCATAAATCTGTTGTTATTTCTTTAGTTCCGTTTCCGAAGACTTGCATATCTTATAAATTGAATAATTTATTGGCTTTTCATTTCCCAACTATTCGTTAAAATAAATTAAATTTGAATCTTATTTCAAGTCTCATATAAACAAAATAAGTTTAATTTTTTTAAAACAGAAATTTATTTTTCCGAAACATTCTCTGAAATTTATACGAATCGTGGACTCATTGATTGATATTTCAAGATATCCTCACTTATTGAATGAGTGCCTCTTTTAAACTCTTAGATTTGTCCAAAAGTTAATCCAATCAATACTCAGTTTTAATCGATTTTAGGTTCGGTCTAAAAATTTTCTAACAATTCTAATAAACGATCGATTAATAGATGACTTTAAAATAGCATCAAATCAAATGATGAGTGAAAATATCTTGAACTTATAATTTCAATAAAATTTCTGTCAAACAAATGTCTTTACTTCAAATATTGTTTAATTGGAAATTAGACTTTTTATGAAAACAAAAGCAATTTTAATGTATTTTGAGTTAATTCTCAAAATATGAAAAGTATTCAAAATTAGCTAAAAATAACTTATTATTCGATTAGATTTTTTTTAAAAATTTGAATTTATTTCCATTTTATGTTTTTATTTGATTATTAAATTGAAAATTGAATTCAATTTTCTTTGATTAAATTGAATGTGATTTTGATGGCTTCGGGTCTGCTATGGAATGAACTTTAAAAATGATTGGGTTCTCATCTAATGATGGGTGAAGTGATTCAAAGTCCGATTTGTTTGACTGCAAATTGCCAGAGACTATAGCAAAGACTACAAATTTTTATCTAGTTTGGATTAATTTTCGTGTAAATTTAACCGGGCCACCCAAATATTGCTAATATGAGGACATGCTTTTTGGAACATTTTTTGTACATTAAAGCCAGCAAAAAAAGTTGCAACTATACTGCGCTGCTGTTGTTAGTTCATTATCAAGATCAAATCTATAAGGTAAATTGTAAATGGGATCGGAATTGGTTGACCCTCAGCAATGACCGACTTTATTCTTATTGAAGAATTTTCGTTAAAGAGAAGTTTGCGATAGAAACACATTTAAAGTGGACTGTTCAGGGTCCAATTTTTCTTTTTATTTATTAAGTTGGCATCATTTAAGTTATCATCAAGATAAACCACACATTTATTCAGGTCGAGTAGTTTTTCAAAATATTATTCAGAAAGTATTTAATTAAATTTTGTGAAATGTACTCAATTATAATTAATATTAAATAAATATTTGAAGAAATATCTGGAGTTTTGTTAAGCAATCATATCATAGATTACGCTTTGATTGCAAACAAAGACGAGAATCGACTCTCAAATGAATAAAGTGTCGATTCACTGATCATATAATTAATTATTTATTCTTAATATTTATATCAATATCTATGGTTATCATCAGTGAAGTAGTAAACAATTTAAACGTAAATATAAACAATAATTAATTAAAAGTTGAGAGAATTAAGTGTAAAGATGTGGTTATTTTTGTTGACTGTTCTGGTTTTTGTTGTCTTCTGTTTGACCGTCTTCTTGGCCTTAGTTTACTTCGGTTTGTTTGAAGACATAGTTGTGAAGGTGGGGTCACCTCCTTATAGATTTGGTGCTCAATTGGTTGCCTACAAGAAGGCCAAGTCCTGCTATTCGGAGGCGTCGGCCCTCTTCACAGAAGTCTGTTCTCTAACTCCCAATTTAAAGACTTTCGGCATTTATTTGGATGAACCGAACGCTGAAAACAAAGACAAATGTCGTTTTCTGGTCGGAGTCATACTTAGACCACAATCACAGGAATATGAATCAGAGAAACAATTACTTGAAAGCAAAGGATTCATTTGTGGTCAACTGCCAGATGTTGATCACGTGGTGTCCACTGTTTTTCCGTTCCGTTCAGTCGTATCCGTTGTGATTGCAATCCGAAGAGTTTATCCCGTAATCAAATCATATATTGTGGTCAGTATTGACTGTCTTTTATTTTTTACCATTTTTGGACTAAATTAATGGCTAATCTTGGAATAGGAGCACAACCTGTGCGCTCATCCGGCAGTTGAAGTCTATGATGAAAACAACATATACTTCATGTTTCCTTTGGCCAAACAGAACCAGTTTTACCATTTATACGACGATAATGACGACGACACCAGTGATGACAATACCGATGAAGATGAGGATGAACCTGAAGAAGAGGAAAAAGTGATTGAAGAGAAAGTGGAGGACACGACCGGACCCGTCGACGGCTTTCAGATGAGGTTAAGAAGTTCTAAAACGAAGAAACATTCGAACAGTAGCACCAGTTCTTCATTCGAGGAACTCTTAGCTGAGGAATGTCCCAAAGATTCGTAGACAAAAGTAAAGCCAATCACTCTTTTCATTCCGGAATTGAGATAAAACTCTTTAGTCGACTATAAATTCGCAGCCCTTCTAATGTCATAATTAGTGTGCAATCAATACCTGAGAAGTAATTATTTCTTGTATTTCATAAATAATTTCAATTAATTTGATTTTCAATTTAAAATTATTTGTTTTTATTATTCGATTAAACTTATTATTATTTTTGTGAAATTACTTCAAGAGATTCAAGAATTATGAGAATTATTCCAAAGATTTCTAAAAGAAACCAATTATTATGTCTTCGATTGGTTTTCATAATTTGTGTGATATATCCTATGTTTGACTAAAATTGCATTAAATTTATTTTTGTTTCATTTCATTAGTTTTAAAGCATTCAATAAATAAGTTATTGACAGAAATCATAACTCGATTACTGTTCAAATGAGTTTTGTATCACTTCTGTTGTAAACAACTAGGTCAGGTGTTTATCTCTACTTAAGTGAAGGTAGCTAGGTGATCTATACATTTGTCCGACAGACTGCGCCATCAGCATCGCATTTACTGCGTGTAGTTACAGTAGAATGTGTGTAGTCCTAGTAGAATGTGTGTAATCCTAGTAGAATGTGTGTGGTCCTAGTAGAATGTGTGTAGTCCTAGTAGAATGTGTGTGGTCCTAGTAGAATGTGTG
>JAQIWP010001344.1:0-15721 GCA_034695525.1 Euzetes globulus
TCATTTATGGATATTTTGGTTATTCTTCTTCCCCTTAAGAAACAAATTTGACTCTTTCGATGACAGCCAATCAAAATTGGCATCTAATGACTGAAATGACTATAATTATTGTTTTCATCCCTCTTTATTCACTTGCACAGTTTTGGAACAATATTTTTAATTACTGTTATGTGTTTACTATGTCTTCCAATTCTTGGTGTGCATGGAATCAAAATTAGGCATAACATACGTTCAAAGATTAAGATAAGGATCAATGCATGTGATGACCGATTAGAACAGATAAGAAAGAAATTCATTCAAAACTTTCCATATTTTTATTATAAAGCAGTTTTTCTTGAATTCATTTGTGATATTTTAGTTGAAATATGATTTTATTTAACTAAAAAGTGATCTTTAATTTAGAATAATCTGCCAAATAATTAATTATATTATGTGTTAAAATTCACTCTTTCATCACAATTAAAGTGTAAAACTCATCTAAAATGAATGGAAATTTCACATCAGAAATTCGTAGTGCAATTTATGATTTGTACATAATATCTATGTCAGATTTGAATGTAAAAAATAAAGTGGAAAATACCCAGCGACTTTTCAACGAAAAATTCCCAAATCATCCAATCCCTCACAGGAATACCATAAGTAAAATCTTTAAAAAAATTAAAGGCAAACATACTCTATTAACGCTAAATAAAGTTCCTCATAAAAAAATAGTAACCACTCAAGAAAATATTGATAAAGTGAAAGATATTTTACCATCAGCCAAGACAATTGGGAGAATAAGCGCAAATTTAAACATTTCTAAAACATCAGTTCACAGAATTTTAAAAGATCAACTAAATTTATTCCCTTATAAAATTCAAATTCATCAAAAATTATCCAATGGCTCAGCAAGTGAAAGGTAATTTTTAATTTTTATGAAAAGTTCTTTGTGTATAGTCCGAATTAAACAATTTTGATATATTCTGAGTTTATGTTTGGAATTATTCTATTGTTTTGTTATAGAAATCAATGAATAAAACTTTTGTAAAGTCTGTCTCAAAACTTATACTCATTTCATTGGAAGATAAAATGGATAAACAATTAAACTTTTGAATAGAATAAACTTTTGCAAAAAACGCTGGAAATAATCGAAAATGATTCAGATTGGCTGAATAACTTATGGATTAGTGACGAAAGTCATTTTCGCCGTAAAGGATGTGTTAACAACAAAATTGGCGGATATGGGGATCTGAGAAACCCACAGAGGTTATTGAAAAACCATTACATTCAGACTATGTAACTGTTTGGGCAGCTGTTTCAAAAAGAGGTAAATTTCTTTTGATAATCAATTATTTTTATAAGTCTATGAAGAGAAATCCCATGATGAATCTATGTGAAAAGCCAATGCCATTGAAATTTTCCAACTTATCACCATACATATTTAATTGTTTACTTTTAATTTTAGGTGTAATTGGCCCATATTTTTTTGAAGATTCTGATGGTGATCGTGTCACTGTCAACAAAGAGCGATATGTTGACATGATCAATAATTATTTTATCTCAGAATTAAAGCGATTGGTTGGCGATGACTTTAGTAAACAAATATTTATGCAAGATGATGCCAGCTCACATACTGCAAATGTCACCCTTACAGTTTTAAAAGAATATTTTGGAACCAACTTAATTAGTAATAGGACTAATTATGCTTGGCCAAGTTATTCTCCTGATCTAACACCCTGTGATTTCTGGTTATGGAATCACATGAAAGATTCTGTTTTTAAATTTAACCAAAACATTACTAATAATATTCAATTAAAAGAAAAAATAGTGACAGCCTTTTCTCATATAGATTTAGAATTGTTAAATAGAGTGTTTGATAATTTTATATTAAGGTTAGGTTTATGTATTAATAGAAATGGTAAACATTTTGAAAATATCATTAAAATAAAAGAAAACTGATTTCTATTGTTTTGTTTTAGAAATCTTTAAAGGGTGTTTAAATTCAGTACGAATTGTATGTTAGGCCTCAAATTCTTTAACTTTTTTGCACAAATAGAGTTGGAAGACATAGTATAAGAAACGATAAACACGTGACACACAAACCTTATTACGGCATATAATCAAAGTTTGTTTCAGTAGAAGTCATTGGCATAAAACAAATTTTAATTAATTGAAATAAATATAATTACAATGAATAAAATGCATAATCGTGATCACAGTTATTATTAATTTTGAATAAATTGAATTTTTCACACATTGGTGATTCAAAATCTCTGACTACAGCACGAATAGTGCTACTCCACTGACTAGGCGTAATAAGTTTAAACATATCAGACATCAGTTTTGGCAATTCTTTGGCACTCAATTGAAGATTTTTAGACTTAACTAAATTTTTCAAATTAGCCCAAACAGTTTCAATTGGATTTAGTTGACAGCAATAGGAAGGGAGTCTGAGGGGGTGGCAATCAAAACTTCTAATTATATTATCGACATAATACTGAGGCTCTTTTGGGAATAATTTAATTCTTCTTAATAATTGGGCTTTTTTCATATTAAAATCGATAGGAATCTCATTAAAATTACAAAAATCTTGCATAACTTTCTTTGATGTTGACATTGTAGGGGTTTAATTGTACTGTTTGGAATGGGTTGGGGCGTTATCTAATACTATTACACTTCCAGAAGGAACGTTAGACAACAGTTGTTGGGAAAGCCAAGTCTCAAACATTTCTGAATCAATTTGTGAGTTGGAGATAATCATCTCCGCTTCCGGCACAAATCAGTCAACACTTCCGGCGTGAATAACCGAATATCGGAGGCTTTTTTAATTGTTTTTCACTACATTTACGAAGTATGTAGTATATAGTTTTGTCGTTCCGGGCAATTGAACGTAAACAATTGTTCGTAGGTCAATTGTTTTGTAGGTTATTTGTCCGAAGGGCAATTGTACGCGAATGGCAGAAATAGTTCTGCGATTACCCATTTTAGTCCATTCAAAGAATATGTTTGGTCAATTGGAAGCAATGCTGACCATGAGTCTATGTTAATTTTATAATAAGGGGCTAATGTTGAGTCTATGAAAAAGAATAATTATGTTATTTAGAATAGGATAAGATAAAAATAGTTTAAAGGTGTAAATGTAGTGAGGGATTAGGTTTGAGCAAACCCTTGTTTTATATGAGGTTTTTAAATATAAATTAATGAAGTTTTGGGAAATACCCCCTCCCTGGGTATCACTTGTTAACAATTGTTGTTAATTACATTACTGCTTATTGCACGAGGTATTCATTTTATGGATAATACTTGTGTCATTGTTGACAAATTGACCACGGGAACAATTATTCACATTTAAATAACTTTACAAAAGTTTTTATAAAATTTTAGAACTGTTTTAAACTAGTCATTGGCAAGATAATTTTGATTAATTTAGTTAGATATGTTGGATTACTGTCAGCTTTGTAAAATTAAAATTTTTAATGAAAGGAGAAAATGACCCAGAATAATAAGAGCCATACACTCTTTGGCAACTCTATTTAATAATCTATAAAAACTTGTGATTAAAAACAAAATAAACTAGTTTATTAAAGTAGTTAAGGTCAAATAGATTTACAAATTAATTGTTTAAAAATAACTTGGATGTTTATTTAGTGAATTACGTGGTGAATTAGTGTGGTGAATAAGCGTGGTAATTAGAAGAATAATTCCCAGGTTTTAAACAGATTATAAAACATTGTAATACAAAGTGGAGTAATGTTTAGACTGAACCCAAATAAACGGTATTTGGGATAACCCAACCAGAATGTTATGCGGCCCACAATGAAGAGGAAAGTAAGGGCCGGAATGTAGTTGACAGTGCGCTGGCCATTCAAATGCTGGACTAGAATCAGTTGAGAGATCAGTGCCAACAAGAACTGTTCGAATGAGTTATTAAGAATATTCTTGGCCTTTTGAACCAGATGCTCACTGCCTGAGGTCGGATCCATGGCTGGGGACCGGACACGTATTGATATAACACCTAGTAGGCAGAGAATATTCCACATGGCACCGAACGTCGAGTACCTGAACACGAATCCTATGCGGGACTGGATGTCATTCAGCTCTATGGCAGTTGTCTTAACAATTTTGCCGAAGTCTATCCATTCGATGAGCGCCAGTGTCATAAAAGTCAGTGCAAACAACTGACCGGCCACTAGAAAAGGGGCCGAACTTTTGGTGAAGTTTTTCATTTGCTGTTTCTGGTCTTCAGTCAAGCCATTTGTCTTTGACACCACCTCAACGTCAGGCATTCCAATCGGACCGGTCTCTGAAGCCATAATTCTTGAATTTTTCATAACCTTTCACAACTTTAATATTGATACAGATATTGAATTGCCAAGAATAAATGTGCTGAAAATGATTATAAAAAATAAATGTAATTCTTAGTTATTTGAGTGCATTTGTCATATTTGACTTTCAAGAACTTATTTCACAATTTTATGTAAAACTTGTTATGCAATGAAAGAAATCAATAATTAGTTTCTCTGAGAACTCAAAATAAATTCCTTGAAATTGAGAGCACAATAGCTATGGAAACACTGGTTTTGCAATTGAGATGACATTAATTCATCGATTTATATATTCTTAAAAGATATTCCCAAAAGAAGTCTGAAAAAATGAAATTTATACGTCAAGGAATGTTCTTGATCTAAAAAATGGTGCATGTAATAATGTTTCAGCTATTGATATGAATTTTGAAAAATTCATATAAAATATTTATTCGCTTATAATATAATATTTATAAATACTATTATATAGAATTAAATTGACTTAATTTCTCCTTAACTTAATTTTTACACTTTTAATGTCACTTTATATTCACATCACGTCGTTGGGCAACGGCGACATTGCGCAATTGAGCCAGGCTCATGAAAACCGGTCACATATTTAAACATTTCATGCATGGTCGGTTGACCGCCCCTTACTGAGGAACAACCTATTGTTCCGACAATATATAGTATTTATTTAAAAACGGACATTCACTTATTTATTAACCTTGAAAAAGGGTTCTAGTAATTTTTCATAATTTATTGTATTAAGATAGTTTATTTAATAAAATCTAGATTTCTGATTTATACTTGATATAACTTTTCAACTGAATTTTCTTTTTGTATAACTTTCTTCTATTAATAAAATAGTTGTCGACTTTCAAGTCTATTACAATATATTTGTTCGTATTATAAGTGAAATAAATTCATTAAAAATTAGTGAATGTCTTATATAAAGTTGCTATTTGTAAAAAGTATTAAGAGTACATTTACTCTTAAAATGGCAATAAATAATAATGTTTAAATGAGCAATGAAAACAACCTTACGTTTTTAAATTATAGCTTGTAACTCAAACATTATACATAATATCGAATTGTGAAAAGTTTGTCAGGTACAAATAATAATAATTAGTTAAAACTCATTTATTAATAAATCGTTCACCTCTTTACATCCATTGGTCTAGGATAATTTAATTATATAAAAAATTCAAACATTCCCAGCAATTGCCAGCTTTTGAATAGATTATAAAACATGGTTACAGAAAGTGCTAGAATATTGAGACAAAAGCCAAATAGTCGGTACTTGGGATAACCCAACCAGAATGTAAAGCGGCCGATCATAAAGAGAAAGGCCAGGGCCGGGATGTACTTGAGTGTAAGCTCACCATCCAAATGCTGGACAAGAATTAATTGTGAGATCAGTGCTAATAAGAACTGTTCGAATGAGTTATTGAGAATATTCTTGGCATTTTGGACCAGATGTTCGCTGCCTGAAGTTGGGTCCATGGCTGGACTCAGGGTACGTTTGATCATGACCGCAAACAAGCACCGGAGGATCCACATGGCACCAGGTGTTGAATGTCTGAACACAAAACCGATTCGGGACTGTATGTCCGACAGCTCTTCAGCTTTGGTTTTCAAAATTTTACTGAAGTCTATCCATTCGCTCAGCACAAGAGCCATAAAAGTTAGGGCAAACACATGACCGGCCGCTACGAAACGCATTGAAACTTTCCGAAACTTTTTCATCCTTTCCTTTTCTGCTTCAGTTAATGCCTTCTGTTTTGAGAGTACATCCACTTGTGGCACATCACCATTTGGCACATTCCCCTGTTGGCCCTCTGGTCCAACACCAGACTCCAAGTCTCTAACTTTTGTTATGCTGATCATAACCTTATGCTCAAACACATATTTGGCCGCCAATCGCAATACTTTCCACCAGCACATGATTAAATATTTGCATTCGATTGCCAAGGATCTAATCGAAATATTCAATTTTATGTCCGACTTATTCTGACTCTAATTTCATGCATTAATTTAAAGTTCAGAATAGATTCATAGCATTAATATTGAAAAATCAATAATTGCTTGAAATTAGATTTGATAGTCAGTGGAGAACACAATAACTATGGAAACAATGGTCTCATAATTAATGTTAACTTAACTATCGATTCTTATTTTGACATTGACTTTGAAAAAAATCTATTTTTATCTAGTTATTTTCTGTGTTTAAGCAGACCATGCGAATGATGTTTGTTTTTACAAGCATTTTCTGGGCTAGTATAAATTATTCAAACAATAATATTTAAATAATTATTCTTGTAATATTTAGTAAATAACAAAAATAAATGGTTTAAGAAATAAATTACAGTTATAACCCATATATTCTCAAAATTTATTTAAAGTAAATTTCTGTCTTGATTAATCTACTAATGATTTTTTTCTCTCAATTTTGCATTGATTTAACTTGTTATAAACTGTAAACTAAGATTTCAGTGCATTTTTGTATTAATGGTTTGTTTTGTAGTTTTTGAAAAATAGAAAGATAAATGAAAAGAAACAATAATTTTGTTTTACAGTTTCTAAATCTAAATAAAATAATGAAATAAAAATCATATGTTGGTTAACCAAGTTAGAATTCCTTTAAATAAATTTTGAGAATATAAGTTTTAAAACAAATTAAGTTTTTTAATTTACCATTACTTTGAATAAATACAGGGCGTTAAGATTTATATGTAAACGAATTTGAACTTGAATCACCAAGTTAATATTCAAGAAAAATAAATAATTATTTTCCTATTTCAACTATCAAATATTCAGAAATAAAATGCACCCCAAATGTTTTTTCTTGGGTTCATAATTTTTATAAATTTTCACCTTTTACCAATATCACCTTTTTAAGATTTTTTAACCTATGGGGATTCCCATAGTAAAATTGTATGGTTTTTTGGTAAGTTGCAAAAACGCAAAACAGTCACCTGTGCTTTTCAAAAATGTTTCAATTTAGCCTTAAATCATTAAATATTTGTATATCACATTTGAATCGACGATAGTTATTCTTCAATTTAAGCTTAATAATCTTGTTTAATTAAAACAATTAATAGTGGTTATGTCATTTCTTCTAAAATTGACCTCTAAACAAACCAAAAATGGGTGACTTTTTTAAAACTTAAATTCAGTAAAATTTTAATTCACTTACAAAATTTTTACATAATTTTTATTTCAAATATATATAGATAAATATAATAAAAAAAAAGATTCTATTTTCCATTAATATTAGCTTGGTGATTCAAGTTCAAATTCGTTTACATATAAATCTTAATACCCTGTAAGTTACTAATAACCTTCCTTCATTCAAAAGGCACATTATATCTGGATTTTTATAAATAGGCATTAAAAAGGTTTGACTGCATATAGAATTTGAAAAAATTATCATTATACATTCATTATACCGGCATTACATATATCGGTATCTTTTTGGTATCAATTTTTAATTTGCAATTTTAAACTTTTGATTTTATGTGTTAATTGCAATAGTTTTGCTCATCATTACTGTAATTGCATTCGATTACTCAGTATTTTTATAAATAATTAATATTCCAAACGGAAAATTATTTGGAATCGCATCCCCCCTTTGATAACTAGCAAAAATGCAGAGCACTAGACCCTGGAGTGAAGGATTTGGAGCAGAAGCGGATTCAGTTCTTTAACTAATTTGAGGTAAAAATTTTTCTATGAATATTTAATGACAAACTGTTGCCAAAGTACTTTAACTTTATCCTTTTTAGACTTTTACCGAGTTCTGTCTGAGGAACGGCATATACAAGTATTAATCATAATTGAAACGCAACTGAATTATTGAAATCATGGAGATCGTTTTCAAATGCTATCATCTCCATTGGAAGGCAGGCAATGAATTTCAGTTAATATGATTACAGACATGAATAGAATGGAAAATATGGACGAAAATCCATTAGATTTCCTCACTTATAATGCTCTGAATTTATATTGAATTTTGCAAATATATGAGCTGTGAATGTGTTTGAATTTTCTCTGTTTTTCTCGTCTAAACAATAACTCAACGCTAAAGATGAAAAAAACAATAATCAAAATAAAAGCAATAATTTTTCATAAAACCAACAAATATTAAGAACGAAACCAAATTCCATGGCTTTAAGAGCCACTCTTATTCTCGGATTTTATCAAGCAATTCATCAAAACATTATCAGAGGGCTGTGCTCTAATACTTGTACTTTTAAGAGCATATAACTCAGAATTAAAACTTGATTTATGTTAATCTACCTAATTTATTTTTAATTTGACCTAGTTGCTCATCTTTAAACTCAGAGTATGATATTTTTAATATTACGTGGTTAAGGTCTATTATTAAAATTCGATAATAGAGTGATGTGTCTGATAGGAACTGTTGCACATCTCTTCCAATACTTTTGGTTGCTTTGGAAGGACAGCCATCAATAGTAATGTTATGATAAATGTTTAATTTCAATAGTGATTGAAATAGTCTGCAAATGAAATATTTATCTGGAAAGAAGTAATAAGTACCCAGTCTCCTTTTTATTGTGAATAGCACTTGAACGCAAGTGAAGTTACCTGCAAATAGAGAGAAATGACAATTGATTAATCTATTTTTTCATTTTATTCTTCGGGCAAAAAACGGTAAATGAAACTTGACAAAAAAGGCCTGGAATAGGCGTTCGATATATAAGAGTTCATTGAAAAGTTATGTCTTATTGAGAAATGTCTTATATTCACAACAAATCAATTCCATTCAGAAAAAGCGAATTTTTTTCGTTGGACTTTTTGGTTGAGGGAAAACCTAAATCGATTCGCAATGGATTTCAAATGATTTAAAAGCAGATAAATGTTTAGGGCCTTAACTTCTCCTTCTTTTCACTAAATTTTTCGGAAAGTCCTTTGAAAATAAACGTCTAATAAATTGGTTGTGATTTTCCATCCCTTCCTTTAATTTTAAAAAAATTTCTTTTCATCAATAGTTACGAAAAAATAGACGCCATTAAAAAAAATTCTGTCAAAATTTTATTCTATCCTAAAATTGTTGTCAAATAACAAGGGATTAATGCATTAAATTTTAAGCAATTTTTTAACTGAAAGTACCGCTAAATCCCTAATAATTTCGTTACTTTTGTTTTATTTTTGGTCTGATTTTGAAACAAAAATTGTGGAATAATTTATTAATTTTAATGATTCACTGAGAATAAGTCATTCTGATCCTAATATTGAAGTATTTTTGATCTCATCAGAATTTGTAATTAAAAAAAATTCAAGTGAAGTAATTTTTAAATTATAAAAAATATTAATAAATCACTTTTTTAAAGGACTGATGAATTTTAAAGGAATAATGAATTTATGCTATGAATCGATAATTACTGAGATTTACTTAAACAAAATCTAATGATATCCTGAATATTCTGTTGGCATTAATCCCGCTTTCATTCAAATATAGTTTCCATTCATTATTTCTTTTATTCAAAAATTAAGCGATGAATGAATAAAAATATTAAAGGAAAGTCATTTTAATGTTGATGAGAACCATCATTACTGAGGATTCATTAGATTTGAGACAATTTACAGGCGACTGAACGATGTTTTTGCTTCACTTAAAGTCTTAAAGCATTAGATTTTCTAAAAACCAAAAAATAAAACAATGAGTACTCAAATGGAAAAGAGAGCGATAGACTTGAATTAAATAGCCTGATAATTTAATGGAAACATCATTTCTACCCTTTCTCCTTTTATAGCCAGCTTATTTTCAAAAGGATTGCCATAAAACATTGAACTGTCATTGAATAGAGCTCGTTAATAGCTGGCGCCAAATATGTACAGTTTGCATGCCATGAAGATTTTGATAAAACTGTTCCCTGGACTGATGAATCTTTACGATCTCGATGGAATTGCCGCGAATTTTAGCCATCAGTTGAATTACTGATTAAGCCATTAGTCGAGCGCTAATATAAATGTTACGGACAATAGTTGGACTCAAAAGCTAACATTAATTTGATACTAAAATCTAATGTCTAGCAAAAGTGCTCATAAATACAATTAAACTTTACTGGATTACTTCAAAACTGGGGAAAGCCAAAGGATTCCTATCTGAAAATGCATTATTAAACTGTCAGTTGACTGACCGCCAGAATAGGCAAGAATTTGACCAAAAATATTTCATCTCTAATGAGTCTTAATTTGTTAACATTGTTGAACCTTTACGAGTTTTGGTCAGAATAAATGACTTTCAACGGCTTTCCGTGAACATCCAGAATTGCCCGACCCTGGCCAAAAATGTTTTAATGTAGGAGAGAAAAGACGAGTGACAGTTATGTTAAATTCAATTCTGAGTTCTGTGTAATTCAAACCATTAAAACGAGTGTTTCTTTCTTTTTGATATTTTAAGCAATTTTCACCCGAAAAAGGTATAGAATTTTTTGAGAGATAATTGGCGACAGAGTTCTGCGAATTATTTCTTTGTAATCCAAGAATAAGATTTGTTTACCAGAAGAATAGACTTGAGTGCAGTCGCCAACTATTTTGTTGGTGAGGTCGTGTTGAGGCAATTCAATCGACTCGTCCACAGCCAGAGGAGTATCGGTTTCCCAATCGAATACCAGATCATCAGTTGTATACGAGACTGAAATGAACTATCAGTTAATCATTTCTATCAACACATTAACACAACATATAAATTGCTATACATTTCAATCGATATTTCACTACAAGAACTGAATCAAAATTAATGAATATAATCATTTAAGTCTGTGTTAGTCTGCGATACAGCAAACCATTTTCCAAACTTGACTTTCCAAGGAGAGTCAAACCCAATACTATTGTCTCCATTTCTAATCAAAAATAATTTTCGTCTCAACTTTTTCTTTCTTAACCCCAAAAGAAAAATCGGAAGAAATTGAAAGAAGATAATTATAACTTTGAAAAACATTTCCGGAACATTTTCGGGAAATTCATAGGAAAAGATCGTTCCTTTACTGTTAATGAGATTAATTATTTGTCAGAATAAGCTTGTTTAATTAGCTATTCTGATAATTGAAAGCTCTTCTCTTAAAATTAATGGCTGTTTGAATTGAGAAAAAATGTCTGTCATTTGATTAATTCGTAAGGAAATAAGATTGGAGGAAAAAATGTTATCCTATGGCAAGCAAGCTTGTTTAATTAATAGCTGCTATCAAAAGTGTTACATAAAAAATGAATTCAATCTTTGATAAGAAAATGTAAAATTATTTTTACAAAAACTTTAACATTTACAAAATGTTGCTTTTATCAATGCGTTTCTCAAATGAAGTGATCCTTATGCAACTGCAGGGCTGAGCTAGCGCAGTTGTCAGATATCCAAAATTCTGGGTCTTAAACCAGTTGCTATATTTTAGTCACAATTTAGATTATATCCCTTCTAATTTGCTATAGTTTTTCATATTCATAAATGATCTTAATCTCCAATGGGCAAGAGGGGATTTTCCGAATTATTTTCCTCCCTAGGCCGAGATTTGGTCATTTATGTTGAAAAATGAGTGATTATACCCCTTATATGCCCCTAAGTTCCTTGAAAGGACCTTGCACATCCCTGATCTTATTTATGTGAAAAAGGTAATTATCGACCAATGTTTTTATATGTATGGCCTAAAAATCAAGTGATTTTTACGCTTGCAAATTTGTGAAAATTGACCTCATTTTTATTGAACATTGACTTTCGGTGCGTCAAAAAATATTTTATTAACCGATTCAATGTGTTATCAACAAATAATATGCACTGGATATTTTGACCAGAACATAAATTCAATTGATCCTACCAATGAAGGCCATTCCTTTAAAGTAATGTAACACTTTAAATTACAGATCATATTTAAAATATTTTACTCGATCTTTGAAAATTAGAAATAGCGGGAAAAAATCCGATTTTAATTCCCATTAATTTAATCTTGATTTGCTTTGGTTAAGACATTTTTTCTTAGAGCTTGAATATATTGAAGTAGGGATAATTTATTTTAATTAATATTGGATTGTTTTCCTTCAAAATGCCATTAAATGCTTGATTTTCAAAATTTTTGTACTCATGAGTTTTGGTTAAGAAGTTTACTCATAAATCTTGAGCTCAAATAAGCAGCCATTTTATCGATTAAATCTAAACCATAATTAATCTAATGAATTAATTGCCTGCTCATTTATAATAGAAGTTATTTAGAGCTCAAAATAATATGATCGAGTTAGCTCGCTTTGACATTTTAATCGCTCTGTTTAACTGGCAAGGAAATTTTTATAATTTAATCAAAATTGATTATTACCAAGCACAAAAAAAGCTGAAACTGACGTCAAACAGGAGATTAAATCGAAAACAAAAAAGTGATAGATATTAGGAAATATAAAAAGGAATGAAATATTGTTATCACTGAATGAAAATGACATCAAATAATTGAATTGTTTGCTCAAACGAATTGCTTTTTAGTCATGAAATATAATATTATTTTTATTTGAAAAAACAATTGGAAAATAATTGCAAAACAGAGCTCGGATTTAAAAAACAATTTGTTGGCCTACTATAGGAAAATTGATTGTAAAAACTAGACAATACTCACGGGACTCGATTTTCATCGAACAGTTTTGGGTGTCGTGAGGATAGGATTGAAATTTCATTGCACACGACAGCAGAAGAGTTAGCCTACCGTTCCGTTGTTTGGAATATTTTTTGGATTAAATCAAATTAGTTTCAATTAGACATTAAGGCAAATATTGTGTCAAATCTGAACTATAATTACAAACAAAACCAATCATTTATTTTTTTATTTCACATTTTTGTATTCATTGCGAATACAAAAATGATTATAATGTCTGTACAGAGCAGACATACAAATAGATTCCGTTCACAGAATTAACAAAATCATCGAATTTCCCTTCCATTTGATAAGAGAGCCTAAACTTAATTTGACATTTTGATAGTTTATTCAATTTTTTGTTCTCACAATTTCCCAATACTTTTGCCGATAAATTCATGCGAACGTTATGTTCATTGTCTGACTTATTATATGTTTTACTACATTTGTTGTGATTATTGATCGCAACAAAAGGCAAATAATTTTACTTCACTTCTCTTATTTCGGGTTCGTTTTATTGATTTGACTTTTTATTCTCAATTTTATGCATTATTTCACATTAGAAGTAATTTTTCTCTCTTAACTCTCTTAGCTCTCTTAACTCTTTCAATACTCTCTCTCTCTCTCCCTCCCTCCCTCCCTCCCTCCCTCATTGAAAATTCAAAACAAAGAGTGATTCCTTTATTCTTTGGCTCAGATCTGGAGTCATAATAAAGTAGGAAATTATATGAAATAATAGCCATTAAATTATTATCTGGTTTTAGGGTTTGTTAGTTAATGGTTATTAATATATCCGCACAAACACTGGTCTATGGCTGAGAAGAACAGGAAAAGCAATGTATGATCTTTTTTAATAACTTGTTTTTAGTCACATATAACACTAACAGGTCTTTAGAGTAACAAAAACAACAGATTTGTTGTTTGACTCAAAACTTTTCTCTAATAGCCTTTTTATGTAAACTTATTTCTCAATGTATTTCTCCTTCTTTTCAAAACTATGTTTTGCAAAACCATTTCGATTTTGATATTACTTTTGCTTTCATATTTGAACTTTTAAAATGTTCAAATTGTTTGGAAAGAGTGAAACCCAGAGTGAAATAATACTATTATTCTGTTCGAGACCATTACTGACTACTAATGATTAGCTAATTATGAATGTATTTTACACATGACTTCACATATCATTGCATTTATTGCCAAAATTGTAGATAAAGTCATATAACTATTGAGTAATTTGTTTTTGAGAAACAGTGCAAAGAGGAATAGCAACAATTGATAGGCTGAGCCATTGATCAGTGATCACAGATCCATGTCCTCTTCAACTCAGTCAGAGATAATCACATAATTTTGACGAATTTCTAATTTATGTATAAAAATTGGTCTAATTTTCAGTCGGAGTCTGTGTCTGTACAACAATTCAGAGTGAAAGTTGTCATAAATGGTCTGGTAATGAATGGCAAAATAAATGTGTGCTCAAAGAACAGAAAAATATGGTTGTGCTCTACAATGAAGCCTATTATTATGATATGAAGAACTAGAGTTCAACAAAAAAAATTAATTCAAATTTGAATACAAATGATATGAAAAGTCATTGAATTTGTTGTTAACAGATGTGTAAACCTGTGACTTAAAAGAGGATATGAATTTGTGGCAATGGACCGATGGTTACGGGTCACATATGTTGGCATTTGTGCATAGTATCACTTAACCAAGTATAAAACGTGCTCGCTTTTTAGACTTCCTATCACAGGTTCAAATTGAAATGCAGAGTGGATTCACATAAAAAATAAATAATTATTTGAATCAAAAGTAAATTCAATAAATTATTCGAAAACAAAAATTCATCGGATCGTCAGTTCAGTTGTCTTTTGAAAAGTCATTCCCTTATCGACAATTGACTAATCGATAGACAACTAGTAATTGAATGTTTAGATCACATTTTCATTGAATTTAACCCTGAGTTTAATGCTCTCCACCTCCGCGAAGACTAACTGCCTGTTCATAAAGGGATGTGCCCATAGAAAGTGTGAATTTGATATTACAATAGATATGAGATCAACGACAATGAATTAAGAGTTTATGTGACGAAAATTGGTTGCAAACAACAAAAAATTGCGTAATGAACAGGCGAGGGAAGGAGAGGGAGAGGGAGAGAGAGAAATCGTGTGACACATCTTTTGATTTATTGCTATCATCTTTCAGACAAAAAATTGATTGAATGAATGCGTTTAAAGTTTATGCGCTAATAATTATAGCCCTTTTTAATACGATTTTGAATTTTTTCAGTTTTTATTCGTTTATTACATATAAATAGCATTAATGTTATGCAAGAATAGAAAAAATACAGCTTTTCATGATATAATGACTGAATGTTACAACAAAATTTGTTTTGAATTCAAAAAAAAAGTTTACAAAAAAAACTTTTCATTCTTTTGATTTTAGAAAATAGGAAATCATTTGTTGTAAATTATGTCAAAAACTATTCCATTGCATTCACATTAACACTGATTTCTATTCACTGAAGAGAAACTTTTTTTTTAATATTAGTTCAAAAAGTAATTGTTTTCGATCAATAATTTTTTGGAGTTTTGCAGGAAAAGATTGCTCTTTTCGTGCCGTCAGTCGAGAGGCGAAAATTAATCATAAAAAGCCTTTCTTTTCATTAGACTAAAGGCTTTGAAAGAGTTTAATGATCTCATCAATTATTAAATCAAAAGAGTCTCTCTCTCTCTCTCTCTATCGCCGTCTCTCGCCGTCTCTCGCCGTCCCTCTCCCTCTCCCTCCCTCTCCCTCTCTCTCTCTCTC
>JAQIWP010001345.1:0-15713 GCA_034695525.1 Euzetes globulus
TCTCTCTCTCTCTCTCTCTCTCTCTCTCTCTCTCCCTTGTTCTTTCATTTTTCTTTCACTTCTCTCATCAAGATAAATAAAAATTTCGATTAAATTTCAGAATAAATAATTCAGACATTCAATAAAAGCATAAATATTAGATTTGATGGCTTAAAATAAAGATACATTTCGATTGGGGTTAAATTTCTGATAAATATTTTATGGATTTATGTTTTAATTGTTTTAATAATGAAAGTCTCAATTAATTATTAAAGACTGAAATGGATTTAGGCTCTAATGACTTATTTGCTTATTTCGATAATCATTTACTAAAATATTTCACTTTTGTTTCTATTCCTAACTATAGATATATGAATGAGAAAAATATTCAAATGAATTGCCGGTCAAACAAAACTAATAGACTTTTAGGACAATAAGTATTAGAAAACAGTTTTTACTCACATTATGTGATCTAAAACTATGTTTGTGATTATTATTAAAACGATATGAAAAGAGAGCGGAAAAAATGAGACAATCATTAAATGGGCAAAAAAATATCAAAATTGAAACACAATATGAAACACCAAAAGTTATGACAAACTTTTCAGCTCTAGATGCGCAAGGACTTTGGCTCTAGATAATTGAAGGCACTGCCAAACCAAAGGATTTCCAGTTGATCCGCTTTGCACAACCCAGACATACAGTGGAACAGAAATATTCTGTTATCGGAGATAAAATTCAGACCTTATTTTCATTAATGGATAGTAATATATGTTTTGGAAAAAAGCAAAAATAGAAAAAAGAGGACAAACAAAAATAATCCACATTTAGAGATTTTCTGATAACAGCAAACAAATGTATAAATCTATATAAATATATGAAAAATGTCTATGAATTATAAGACTTATGGACAGAGTTATAAAAATAGATAAAACTCAGTACATATCAACACAGACCCTGGAAAATGACTTAAACTGCGACAAAATAACTGCAAAAGAAGAAGAAGAAGAAGAGGTATTCGAACTGAACTTAAGTGCAAAATCCAATCGATGTCTTCAACGGTTTGTGTCTTTCATGCCGTTGTCCTCACATGTGTTAACTTATAAGTATAGGAAAAATAAAACTTTGCGTTCAATCCAATTGACATTCGCTAAAGTAATTCATAATTTTTCATAGATATATTCACTTCATGTATTGGACAGAATATTCTGAGCGCTTGCATTTCGATAAAAGCATTTCGATTCTCAATTATTTTTTTCAAACATACATTGAGTTCACATCAACGTTAAGAGATTTTGCGGAGAAGAAGAAGAAATCAGATTAAATGTATCGCAAGTTTTTCTTATCAAATATATTGAATCTGTTTATGAAAAGAGACACCAATAAAGAGAATGTCACCAGATTTATCAGGTTACCAAGGGAGTCTACAACTCTGAGCCTCATTTTTATCAGGGAATGACTGAAATTTTTCGATTTTTTCTCCAATTGATTGTCAAATGAAATCTTTGTGAGTAATTCACTTCAAACAAAGACTCAATCAATTTATTTATTTTGACTCTATTTTCAGACTTAATTCCGGCTTTAATCCTACCTTTACTTCTAATCCATTGTTTTAGTAGCAAAAATGTTTTAGGAGCAAAAAAAACACACATTTTAGAGATAAAACAGTTGGAATAGAAAAAAAATTAATCGATTTCTTACTTAAGAATCCATTATTTATAGTTAACTATATTTTAAAAGAGAGTATGACTTGTGTTCCGTTCGGTTGTGTTCCGCTCTCACTGTTTGCCACCACTGGAAGAGTTAGCTCCAAAATAATTTATTGCTAGAATATATTCTTTTTCACTACTATATGGCTGTAATATTATTTTGTAATGTTATTGAGTTTGGAGAGTATTGTGAACTGAAAAATGTTTAATTCCTGACACGTTAGACAACTATTGCTAACTAACCAAATGAATGTCAGACAAAACAATTGGTTCTTCGCCTAACGTTAAATAAAAACTTTCATTTCGATGGCAAACATAATGGTTTGGCCTCCAAATAGCCACCACTCTCTGGCTTTGGGAATCCCACGAGAAATCATATGACATGACTTGAATTGTGTGACTTAACAGTAAACTAAAACCTAATATTAACGTCCAATGGCTTTGCCATGGATTAGTTTGAACAGCTCTGGTGACCGCAATTCGATTAAATGCACTCATATTTGCAATACTGATAATCAACTTTTCTATTTATGTAAGAAATAAAATTATGAATAAATGAATTGTCAGATAAGAGACCATAATTCAAATCAGTCCTCTATTTTTCATTCTCTTAGATGTTATTTTCAGACAACAAAAAAAGGTCACACATTTTTTGACAGCCAAAAAAATTCAATTGCAAGATAAGTTAGCGAGATTTTCAACCAACAAGACCATTATTATATGAATCATGGAAATAATCCATCAAGTTCTTATTCTGCCATTTTCGAGATAAAAGTTGTTTTATCACAAAAACTTTTTAGTAAATAATTTTTCTGATTAATAAAATAAAATAACAGTTTTCATGTTTAACATAACATTTGATTTATAGCTTTTTTATCGTTAATTCAATTAAAAGCCAGTCTTTTGTATTGAAGTCTATTAATCATTAGTAAGATTCGGAGTCTGATCGCAAAAATGGCGGTTAATGAGAGACTCGGAAAACAGAACTAATTTGGAGACAAAAACATTGTTAAGAGAGGGTTGAGAAACACGAATATCTCGAGTTTCAGCTCTCGCTTGAAAGCTAAGTCGAAAAACTCAACTGAAGATAAATTAGAGTTCACTTCATTCGAAACCATTTTTCTTCGGTCAGAGAAGAGCTGCTCGACATTCAATTCTGTTTTATTCATGAGCGCAGAGCTATGACCACATCTCTCCCCAAATGATCGCCAGCTTTTCATCTCCTCTTTTCTCCACATAATATGAACAATGATCTAGTTTATTCATATGTCAAGTAATTCATTTGGGAAGCATCGTGCCAATTTTTTCTCATGAATGCTTAACTCTGTTTGATGGAAATTATGAGAGCATGATGGAGGTTTGAGCTATTTGTTATAAGTTACTTGCTCATTTATCAACTTGAAAGGATCTGTGCAAATTAAAAATAGATTCTATATTATAAACAAATGAAGCGAAACGTGCAGTGGATTCGAGAAAACAAATTACTTTGAAATACGATATCATTTATGAGAAAATTGATTAATCTTTAAATAATTGGATTTTTTAAAATCAATATTTCGATGTTATTTGACCCCACATTTAGAAACTTGTTATTAGAATTCATCATAAAATGGTTGAATAAATATGAGAAGGAAAACAAGAAATTGTTTAAAATTGAATTTCAAACAATTTCATTGAATTTCAAATTTCAAATTGAAATAAAATATTTTTTATTCCAAGTCTTAGCTTTGAATAAAAGATTAATCGTTTGAATCAAATAAGAGACAGTTTTTTAGATTCAATTTTCCTGAATTCACTATTTCTTTGTTCATAAAGTGAATCATTAAAACCATTATTTATTAATAGAGAAAAGTTGGAAAAAGGATTATAAGTCTAAACTTATTCTGAATATTATATCTCTGTATTATTGAGGCTATCAATCAAAAAAATTAAATTATATTTCAATCCAAACCAGACTTTTGTGAGCACTTAAGGAGAAAGAATTCAAGAATAAAGTCTTTGCAAAGTCTATAAAGTTTTGAATAATAAACCGATTCTTTAAACGAATGAAATATTGTGTTTTTCAGATTATAGACTCCAATTCTTTGATCATATCATCTCATCAGGATCATTTTTAGTCGGACTTGACGACAGAAACCAAGTTTCAATTTATAATAAGACAGACCCCCCCTTGAAGTTTGAGAAAAATGGCAATTTTACCCTTTCAGACCTTGGCTGTCCCTGATTTATATTTAAAAGTTATTTTGTTCTCAATTCAGATTTAAATCCCTATAAAATCTCAATAAACATAAAATTCATTGATTAAACAAATTGATTGTTAAATCAATATTTCATTGCTCCAGGAATAATATCTAATATAACTATCCTGACTCAAATTATCAAATTAAGTTTTATCTGCAGACTTTTGCAAAAGTTGAATCCATTGGCCCTTTTAGTGGACATTTGGAATGCTTAATAAATACTAGCTAGAGCTAACATGCTAAAGATATTTTTATTGAGAAATATCATTTAAGAAACTAAGTAATGGTGGTCATAATCCATCCATTTACTGAAAGTACATAATCTTGCACTTTTCGACGACAAGTAAATTGAATAGAAGAAACCAGAATTCAATTCTGTTAAGAAAAGGCAGACATTATTTATTTAATGCAATTATTATGCAATTTATGAACGGAAGTGAACTTCAATTGAGATTTCGATAGAATTGCCTCCAAATTGAAAGCTTTTGCATAGAATTCGAGTCATTCTTTCAAACCATTTGTTTGGTCCGTATTTAAGCAAACATTAAATTCGTTTCAATTGTCTTTCAATAAGTAAAATGGCTTTAAGTAAAAGATTGTGTCCGACAAGTGATCAACAGATCAGACAATCATTCGATGAACGCATTTGCGATGATTTGTGTGAAGACATTCTTCAGTATTTGCCACTAAAAGACAAACTGAAACTCGAGTGTGTGTCGAAACAGTTCCAGAGGACTCTATTTGTCAAACAACACGAACTGAAACACAGAGAAATCGTTTGGATAACAAATATCATCACTTTTGACGAAAAATTGGAAGATTTTCTCCATTGGAACGACAATAGAGTATTGGATTCGGTTCTGAAGAAGTGTCCGAAAGTCAATTCAATGGACTTCGACATAAGGAAAGCATTTATCGATTACTTTAACAGATATTGTCTTAATTCAGATGAAGGAAGTGGTTATTTGATTATCGAATATAAGATGACTGAAAATTTGGCGAATAAACTGAATAAGAAGTCATTGGTATTGAATTTGAAGACATGTCTGAATCTGTTCTCATACGAAAGGGGCTTAAGTTCGTTGACTGACATCAAAGCATTACATATTAAATGTCTGGAACCGTTTGGATTTCTCAGGGATAGTCTTCCCATTCATTTTCATACATCTGTTGAATGCTTATATCCACTGAAGAACTTGAAGACTGTCTCCACTTTATTAGAAACCCATGATTTCGATTACTTCGAGACTTTGATCCAAAATAACCAAAGTCTTGAGAAACTGGATATTCAACTGATGTCTAAGAATTCAAAAGAAATTGAAGTAATGTTTAGCCAAATCTCAAAACTGAAAGATTTGGTCGAATTAAAAGTCTTGACTCCCAATGGATTGTGTGGTAAGACATTTGTCAAAGGATTGAAAGGGATTGCAATCAGTTGTCCTCATCTGAAGAGCATTTATTGCAATGCCTTTGTTTATAAAGACCTGGAACTGAGAGGATTCTATTTGTCTCCATTGAAATCATTGAAACAATTAAAGCGATTGCATTTAAACATCAGATTTGAATTAGAAGACGGCTTCTTCTCCTTTGAGTTCTTCAGAGGATTCCAACACTTGACTCATTTGACTCTAAGTTTTAATAATTATCACTTCATAGAAGTCGGACAACTTCTTATCAAAGATATTGACATCAATTTACCGAATCTCCAATACTTGGAAGTCATTTGCAGAATACGCGCCAATGGATGGGCTATTGATATACTGAGCCGACTCTCAAGACTGGAGACAATCAAATTGAATGTAGTGGATGGTATCACCGACCAGACCCACAACTTCCGCCGAATACTCAAGAAAAGACTTCTCGAAAACTGCAAAAACATCCGAACCATTCAATTGGATTTGTTTGAACACAATTAATACATTTGTAATCATTTCTATTAATTTTTCCGTTCATTTAATCAACAAATAATTACCTTTTAATATGGTTTCAAAAATGTATCGCTTTTGTAATTTGTTTAATAAAATTGATAATCAATTAAATGAATTCAATTTTTGATTTAAAAATTGCAGACATTATTTATTGCCTATAATTATTGGTGCACTTATGAGTGGACTTCCAATTTAGACTTCAATTCAATTGATAGTTAAGTAGAATTGCGTCCAAATTAAAAGTTTTTGCATATAATTTGAGTCATAATTTCATAATAATTATAATTTTAACCCCTTTTTCATCAGTTTTTAAACAAACGTTTAATTGATTTCAATTGTCTTTTGATAATCAAAAATGGCTTTAAGTCAAAGCCTGTGTCCGATAAGTGATCAAAAATTGAGACAATCATTTGATGGACGAATTAGTGATTTTTTGTCAGAAGAAATTCTTCAGTATTTATCCATAAAAGACAAACTAAGGTACGAATGTGTGTCAAAGCGGTTCCAGAGGACTATTTTTGAAAGACAATACGAACTGAAACACGAAGACCTCATTTGGATAATAAATATCAATACTTGCGACGAAAAATTAAAAGATTTTAATCGTCGTATTGATAGTAAAGAATTGGAATCAGTTCTGAAGAAGTGTTCAAAAATCAATTCAATTGATATTGACATCAATATGTCGAACGACTCCAAGAAATCACTCTTTGATTTGATTAACAATTATTGTAATAATTTGATTGAAATCAGAGGTTATTTGCCAATCGATAAGGATATGAGTGAAAAGTTGGTGAAGACATTGGACGACAACTCATTAATGTTGTCTTTGAAATCGTGTCTGGAATTCCTGCCCAAAAGAAATCTCTTAAAACTGTTGTCTGACATCAAAGAATTGCACATTAAATGTCTGGAACCGTTCGGTATTCTCAGTGATCGTCCCCTCCATTTGCATACATCTGTCCAATACTTGTATCCTCTGAAGAATCTGAAGACAGTTTCCATTTCTTTGAAAAATAATGAATTCGATTATTTCAAAACTTTGGTCCAAAACAACAAAAGTCTTGAGAAACTTAACATTCAATTCATGTATTCCTCAAAAATTGAAATAATGTTTAGTCATATCTCAAAACTGAAAGATTTGGTCGAATTAAAAGTCTTGACTGTCGATGGATTGTGTGGTCAGACATATGCCAAAGGATTGAAACGGATTTCTGTCAGTTGTCCTCATCTGAAGAGCATTGGCTGCAATGTCCTGGTTTCTCGAGAACTACAAATGACTGGATCCTATTTGTCGCCATTGAAATCATTCAAACAATTAAAGCGATTAGATTTGAACATAAGCTATGAATTTGAATCAGGGTTCTTCTCCTTTGAATTTTTCAAAGATTTTGAAAACCTGACTCATTTGACTGTTAGCTTCGCAAACGACGACTGCCTTCAAATCAGACTAACTCTCATCAAAGACATTGACATTAATTTACCGAATCTGACATATTTGGAACTGTTATGCAAAGTATACGCCAATGACTGGACTATTGATAGTCTGAGCCGACTCTCAAGACTGGAGACAATCAAATTGAATGTGACGGATGAGACCAAGACTTTTCGGCAACGATTCAAAACAAAACTAATGGAGAACTGCAGATATATCCGAACCATTCAATTGAATTCATTTTAAAACATGTACAATGATTGTATTAATATATTAAACAAATTCAAAATCAATTTTCCAGTCTATTGAATAAGTTATCCTGGTACAAATTATGTTTTATTCCTAGAGCTTCGCAAAAGTACTCAATAACCTATTGTAAACAAATGAAATATTTGAGATTTTGTACAGTCTTGAGGTCCTGGACTCAAATCTTCTGATCAGGACCAATTTGTTGAAACATGCATTTTTGGCGATAAAACCAAGAATAATTTCTTAGAGGAAAATACTGTCATTATTTATTGACTATAATTATTGCAGGATATATGAGCGGACCTCTAATTTAGGCTTCAATTTAGTTGAGAGTTGCATAGAATTGCGTCCAAATTGAAAGCTTTTGCATATAATTTGAATCATTTTTTCAAACGATTTGTTTCGTCAGTTTTTAGGCAAACATTAAATTGATTTGAATTTTGATTTGAATTGTCTTTGGATAATAAAAATGTGTTTAATTGAATTAATTCAAAGTTTGTGTTCGAGAAGTGATCAAAAAATCAGACGAAATGATTCATTCGATGAACGCATTTGCGATGATTTGTCTGAAGAGATTCTTCAGTATTTGCCACTAAAAGACAAACTGAGACTCGAATGTGTGTCGAAACAGTTCCAGAGAACTATATTTAAGAAACAGTACGAACTGAGACACGAAGAACTCGTTTGGATAACGGGTTTCAATGGTTTATATTTTTCAAACCTAAAGGGGTTTTACCGTTGGATTAATTGTGAAGCACTTGAATCGGTTCTGAAGAAGTGTCCGAAAATCATTTCCATTGCGATTGACATAAAGATACCATTGATAGATAGGGAAAAATCATTCATTGATTTGATTGACAAATACTGTCATAATTTAGTTGAAATCAATGGTTATTTGCCTATCGATAAGGATATGACCGAAAAGTTTGCCAAGAAATTGGATAAGAAATGGTTGACATTGAAGTCATGCGAGACATTCTTCTTACCCGTAACTTTCTTGAAATCGCTTGACATCAAGCAGTTGCACATTGAATGTCCGGAACCGTTCGGATTTCTGGATGACTGTCCCGTCCATTTGCATACATCTCTCTATTACTTGAGTGCATTGGAGAACCTGAAGACGGTTTCGATTCGTTTGGAAAGCCATGAATTGCATTATTTCGAACCCTTTGTTCAAAACAACAAAAGTCTTATGAAACTGGATATTCAACTGATGTCTGAAAAGTCCAAAGAAATTGAGTTCATGTTTAGCCAAATCTGGAAACTGAAACATTTGGTCGAATTAAAAGTCCTGACAATCAATGGATTGTGTGATCAGACTTTTGCCGACGGCCTGAAACGGATTGCTGTCAATTGTCCTCATCTGAAGAGCATTTATTGCAATGCTTTTGTTCATAAAGATCTGGTAATAAGAGGATCCTATTTGTCGCCATTGAAATCATTGAAACAATTGAAGCGATTGCATTTAAACATCAGATATGAATTAGAATCAAGATTCTTCTTTACTGATTTTTTCCGAGGCTTTGAAAACCTGACTCATTTGATCCTTAGTTTCAAAAGTAATAATTGTCCTCAAATCGGACAAATACTTATCAAAGACATTGCCATTAATTTACCGAATCTGCAATACTTGGAAATGGTTTGCAAATTAGACCCGAATGACTCCCTTATAGATATTGTCAGTCGACTGTCAAGACTCGAAACCATCAAAATGAATGTAACGGATCAGACAAAAAGACAAACATTCAAAGCAAGACTCATTGAGAACTGCAAATATATCCGAACCATTCAATTGGGTTTCCAGTGAAACCACAATTAATACATTTATAATCATTTCTATTAATATTCATTTCATTTAATTGACACAACAATAAGATTTTTCTTTTCAAATATTGTTTTCCAGAATAAATGTATTCTTTTTTAGTGTTTGTTTAATAAAATCAATTTGAAAAATCCGAAACTAAAAAGAGCTAAATATAACTTATATTAAAAGTTGTAAAACGAAAACTTAATTCTAATTATTTTTCTATTCAATAATTTCTTTCCTAATAATCTGATTAATAGGAATCGATAACATTGTTTCACTGTTTATAATCTACTGACAAAATTACCGAAATACCCCGCAAATTAACGCTGAGCTTATTGGTGAGGGTTGCTAAAAGGGGTGGGCTACTTTGACGTATAAGTGGCCCATAGCAACAGTAGTCAATGAAAAGTGGGCTTAAAAATGAGGGTATTTTTGCGCAAAATCGATAAAACTTGCGGTTAATAACTGTAAAACTTTTAAGTAAAGCAATTGCTAATAAAAACGTGTTTTCAGATTATTAACAATTTGTTTAATTGTTTTAAAATGAGTGAAGTAATTGTATTATCAGATGAGGATATGATTACTGAAGAGTCTTTAAATATCATCAATGAAGAGGTCAATGAAGGGATCAATGAAGTGATAGAAAGCCCTCAAATGACAACGACACAATTAGTGGGAATGAAGAAAAGGTTTGAATCAATTGGAAAACTTATTCTCTATTGGACTGCCTGTTCACGGCCGGCCAATAGAGACGCCACGTGACCGTGGAGTTTAATTTAGTATTATTTATCTTGTTACAGGACTTGTCACACATTGGATTACAAGAGAGGTATAGTGGACATTTTCAACGATCCAAATAAAGGCAAAAAAAATGTTAGCCTCACTTCGAGACTCACTGGCAAAGATCGGAAAAGCATTAGGCGTTGGGTCACACAAATCGATGAAATCAATAGGGTTGTGGATAACAGAAACGCTAAGGTTAGGGAACGCCGATACCTTCCAAAAGCTCGGATACCATCATATCCGGAAATAGACACAGAGGTCTTGAATTATTTCAAAAGAATAAGAGGAAGACATTTGACAGTCGATGGAAATCTATTGAAAGAGAAGGCAATGGAGGTATACCACAGAATCTTTAAGTCATTCGAAGAGAGAAAAAAAAATCCGTTTAGCGCTTCTAATGGATGGCTATTCCGATTTCAAAATCGGAATAATATAAGATCCAGAACCATGACTTCCATTGGGCAAAAGATCCCGGAAGATGCCAAAGTGAAAGCGCTTAAATTTCTTGATTATTGCGATAAAATTAGAGATCAAACCAATAATCTCATTGTCTGGAATATGGATGAGATGCCGGTATATATGGATTCACCTAAAAACAGTACTTTTGACTTCAAAGGGAATAAGAACATCACTGTGAGAACGACTGGCCACGAGAAGACGCGTTTCACACTAATGTTATGCGCCGATAATAATGGACGTAAACTGAAGCCAGCGATAATATTCAAAAACCTCGTAAAACCACCGAAGAATTGTCCAAAGGGTGTTCATATAATTGCTGGTAGGTTATTTGGCGCCCTGTGACCAGGGAGTCAGTTATTTGTTGAGTAAATCTAATTCTAGATTATATTTAGCAAAAAAAGGAAGTGCTAACACCGAAGTTATGAAAGAATGGCGGGAACAACTTTTTGCCAACAGGCCTGGACACAGTAGTTTGTTCAAACAAAATGTTAAACACATAATCAACAAAACTGAGTCACTGACACTGCTCGTAGTCGATTCCTTTCTTCCACACAAGAATGCATTCTTTGTAACCCCATTGGAAGAACTTCATGGCACAAAGATTGCCATTGTTCCAGGAGGAATGACACCACTCCTTCAACCTGCAGATTTCTCTTGGAATCGACAAGTAAAGGGATCGATTAAGAATCAGTGGCGACAATGGATTGAAGAACAATTAGAGGTTTCCGACCAGGTCAAAAAACCTGGGTATCCTATCCTATGTCAGTGGGTCATCAATGCTTGGAATGAATTGGATCAACAACTCATAATTGATTCATTTAAGCAAGTGAATCTTGGAAAAGATAATTGTCGAGAAGAACTACATTCGAGATTAGCTAATCTTCTATCAGATAATGGGTTGCAAAGTGTAGAGGAGGAACACACAGGAATCACAGATGAGAGTGATATTGGAGAGTTGGTGGAAACTCTAGACATTGTCCATATTCTTAGCGATGCCGAAGAGAACTCAAATGTGTCAGACATAGAAATGATTGACTGAATTTATATATTGAATAAAAATAATCGAAGAAATTGTTTAAATCATTTCTTGACTGCTTGGTCACAAGCCGCCAACATAGCTCACGAAGAAGCCCGTGGGCCAGTTTGATGTCAAAGAAGCCCATGAGCAACTTTCACGTACAATTAGCTCATGGTAACCGAGCAAAATCTGAAAAATGCCTAAACTTCACCAATTAGCCCAGGGCTTGTTTGCGGTTAAATTCGGTAATGTTAATCCTAGACGTGTTAAAGATCAAGATTTCAATGTCAGATAGCCAGGCATTAGATTGAGATAACCAGGAATTTAGAGAAAGTGATGATTTTATTGAAAAGTAGTAATGAGTTGGAGTTACAAAATTTTAGTCGACTCACACTGTTGGAACAGGACATTTAAAGCATTAGTAATATTTGATAAAATTTTCTACTAAATTAATTCTTATGCCTAAATTTATTATAAATAATATAAATTCGTGTTTTCAAAAATATTTCAGTTACACGCGAAATAATTTTATTATTTTGATATTAATTTTTCTAATTTCATATATTTAACCCTGTTGTTTCTATAAATCAGTGTTAAAGTGAAAATAAAGCCTGGGGTGGGGGTATTTTAAGTTTAAGGGGGAAACGAAATACAGTCCCTATTGGCCATTCTGTTATAAAATGCATATTTCATTGTTATAGGGTTTGGGTTTGTATTTTATTCTCAAATCCATCGGTTTCTAATCAATTCTAAATTTCAATCCGCTCTCACAATTCAATTGTCAAACCGATTTTAATTTTAAATAAGAACTTTTTATTCCGGACATAATTTATAACTTTTAAGTTATAATTTATGTGAGGAAAACAGTACAGTAGTAAACCGTTTGACAATTGAATTGTGAGCGCGGATTAAAATTTATAAACAATTAGAATCCGATCAGTTTGAGAGTGAAATACAAACCCTATCCGAAAATTATGAAATAGGCATTTAATAAGTATTATTAATTTTCATTTAAGATAATTCATTATATTTTTCGAGTAACTTATAGGACTTATTTTCGGAATTTCATGAAAATTTAATTAAATATATTCTCTTAAAATAGATTCAATACCCTGATTAAATTATTTGATATCGAAATTAAGCAAAACTTTCAAATCGCAGTTTCGGTTCAGTATTTAAAGTCTAATATCGATCCATTGTTCGACTTTAGTCTAAACTAACTGTCATTTTTTGGTCGCTCGCGAAACAATTAAGAACTTTTTTCTTCACATAAGTTATAATCAGTCATAAATTGTTATCAAACTGAAGATTGGATGTTCTTCTTTTTATTTAAATTATCTGCTTTATAATATTTAATCGTTTTAACCCTAGAACAGCCAGGTGGCAGTAAAACTGCCAGCTAGTTAGAATATAGTTAATAATATTAAAACTATAGCAAATTGATTCTTGACGTTTTTTGACTTTTAATCTATATTATCCCTTTATATAAAAATTTGATAAAAAGTGTAATTAATTGAGCCACTTTTAAATAATCGCATCATTTCTGAGGTCAAGTCATAACTTTTGTATACAAATTCAATGTAAGCAATATGCAGTAGAAGCAGTAAAGTTAATCTAAGCATTGAATCAGTATTGGCAGTTTTACTTCCAAAGTGGCTGTTAATGTGGTAAAATCATCCTAGCTGTTCTAGGGTTAATAAATTATTTCTAATTTACAAAAATTGCGGATTTTCCCTCGTGCTTGTCATTAATAACTTATTATTAGTATTTTGATTGTAAGCCGGTCGGTTTTAGATTTAAAATAAAAACTTTTTCTAATGTCTAGTTATTAATAAACCGAAAAATTTACAATCAAAATACTAACCCGACTCGAAAATTATAAATACAGTAAAAGCTCTTCAATTTCACACAGTAGGGACCGGACTTTGAGGTCTGTGAAATTATAAAATGTGAAAATAAAGAAAATATCTAAACAAAAATTTCTAAAATTGTCAAAATTTACACTTAAATTTGAATTTTAAGCTAGTTTTATTTAAACATTTGCTAAATTTAATAAGATTTTCTTGTTATATTAATTTTTATACTCAAAATTGGAATAATTGATATAAAATCATATTGTGGCTAAAGAAGGTCTATAGCACTTTTCGAGTCGGGTTAGTATTTTGATTATAAACCTTTCGGTTTATTAATAACTAGACATTAGAAAAAAGTTTTTATTTTAAATCTAAAACCGAGACAATAGTGTCGAGAGTAATAGGTATGAGTTCGGTGTAAGAGAACAGTAAAGACGTTACGGCGTCTTAGTACGAGACCAGAGGGTACTAGGATCCTAGGCGCACAGGCTGTTAAAGACTGACGCTTCGGCGGACAGATTAACTTTGGAATTAACTAAACGGTTATACGAAAAACTTGTTTATTATTAAAAGCGTAAGAATGCATAAATAATGTTGTTTTGGACAACAGGTCCTTACATTTAGTGTATTGTTTATCGACAGTTTGAATACATTTAAAGTGTCTTAAATGTCATTAATTATGATTATAATTAGTCGAGGTTTTGATAGACATTTCATTACATAATTATCTTTGATATTGTGAACAATCTGTCCTTTCAAAAAGATTGAATATTATCTAGCAAATCATTAATAACCAAATTTTTATCAATAATTATCTTGGCTTTAATTTAATAAATAACTTTAATATTGTTAATTATGTTGAAATTACGTTTATTAAAATATCGCAAATTAAAATAAGGGCCCAAGGTCATTTCATTGAAACTTTGTAAACTGTAATAAACCCTTTTCTTATTTACTAAAACAGTCGTTTTAAATAAAATTAAGAATTTTGGAATAGGGTTTGCACATTATTTTTTTAAGTAGATTGATTAAAATTTTATCGATGTCTCCGATCATTCACATAAATTAAATACACACACAATTTACTAAAATGTTTATTTATTTCAATTGATATATAAAACAGAAGAATTTAACTTTAATCAGGATATTCATTGTTTTTAAAAATAATTTTTGTTTTTTAACCTTTCTTTTCTGAATAAACGGTATTATTGAAACTTGTCTGTTGGAGGACGGGCCGAATCTATAGTGAAGAAGCAGTAGATTTTCGATGACAATCCTGCAAAGGGACAGATTGCTCAGCATCTGTATTGCGTAATGCAATCTTTTGACCAGAATAATAAAACCATTGAAGAGTGAGAGATTTTGAACACCGATGGCCACAAACATTGCAAGTTGAAATAAAGCGTCATTGAAAAAATACAATCTATCCTCTGTTTAAAGCCGATAACGGGAACGGCTGCCAAAGACTGCCCAACTCTGCATCGGATCCTTCGTTCCATTTCTAAGACTTCTGTTTTGGCGGATAAGCTCAGGACAGTAGACACGCTCTCAATACACCGATTTGCCAGAGCGCCACTGACATTTCTTCACGAGGAGTACTTTTCACCCAAATTGGAGGCGTATTCCTATACTTTTGATTTGACCCAGGTACAATTTATTTCAATTATCTTATCATCCAATCAAAGACTGACAATGTTTGTGGCCATCGGCGTCCAAAACCTGGAACTGTTATTCAAAGAAAAAACATATTTTTGTTGCATTAATAGCTCTAGTAGATTTTTAAACTAATCGGTTATAGAAGAAAATCCTTGATGAATGGCAGTTCTATCCAGTATTACTAAATCTGACTACTTTCTAAACAACTTGAAACTTGATAAACAATCTTGTTTATAAATCAAATTGTCTTCGAATACCTTCACTGTGTAACAATCTAGCAAATTCCAGATTCAACTGCAGTTTTGGTCATAAACTCCGACAAAATCTAAATTTTTCAATTGTAAATGTTATAGATTAATTTTTATGCAAAAGTATTTCGGTGCTTAAATGAATGCCCGAGGATATTCTACTAACTGATCAGTCAAATAAAGTTCGGTACAAATCTATGAAACATTTTTGGAAAAAAAATCAATTAAAAGTTTATAATCAAATTAATACTTAATTTAAATCAATTTAAAAGCTTATTTCTCTATTAAAAACTGTAACCAAAGGATTGACTGCATTTTGCATACAATATAAGCAAATGAGTTGTAATCA
>JAQIWP010001346.1:0-15708 GCA_034695525.1 Euzetes globulus
GAGAGAGAGAGAGAGAGAGAGAGAGAGAGAGAGAGGGAGGGATTATGGGATATGAGGATACAGATAACCGATTTGGTTGACACTAATGATCTTAAGGGCTATTATTAATGTCATACAAGTATTATATTTTGTATTAAATAAATTCAGTATATTTTCAACTCATTTGATAAAACTATCTCCAAATCATTAAAATTTATTCAATATTTGTGAAATTCATTTGCCTGGAGCAAAAATTCATTCCTAAGTGCAAACGATGAATATCAGGCTTATTTTTAATTCTAAAATGCGTGTGGGCATAAAAACAGTAAACCCTGAAAATGATCAGCTAATTAATTGGAAAAATTTGTACTCGTACTCTAATTCTTAATGATTGGGGATTTTAGGTTTCAATGAAAAAATTCCCAAAGGGATTACTCTATTCCTGCAAAAGTGAAGAAATCATCGATAAGACAAATATTGCATAAATAATATATAGTGCGTATAACTAATATATTAAATGTTGTTCTGAGTATTTTTCAAGGAATACATCACTAATTGTATTATTTTCAGTGATAATCACAACCAGTTTTGGCAAATGAAGGTCACAAAAGAGAAAATGAGAGACAAATACATTAAGAAATCAAATGAAACTTTTTTCACTCAAAGTAACGAAAGTGAATAAAAAAACTTTTCAGTGAAAAAACAATTGATTGAAAATTTCCAATTTTCTCATCAAATAGTAGAAGAAGAAAAATTTTCGACTGAAGAGTATCTGTCACTATAGTAACCGGTCTATAGTTTTGGTTCGTGGATGTGAACCGGTATAGCCTACTCTCTGCACTGGTAGTAGTCGTTCAGAGCTGAGCCCTCACCAGACTTTGTGAGAAGACTTCAAATTCGATTCATTTGTTTGAAACCTTGAATGAGAGGCAGAGGTTTCCAGAATTGTTTTCACTTCGAGTTTTCAATTTAATAAACCATTCATTTCTTTAAACATTTAAATCTCAGACAACTTTGTCTCTGTTTCAGTGAACGTACAGTCATTTGAGTAATAACCAAAAATGTACGCGATCATAATTTTGTCAATGACTCTGAGTTTGTCAATCTGTGCGCCGTTCAGTAGTTTCGATCTGAAGAGAGCCACAGACACAGCCGCTGATGAGAAGCTGATTCCTGACACGACGGGCAAACTGTTGACAATTGTCAAGAAGAATTTCAAACCAAATAAAGAGGAAACAACTTTATTAGTGAGCGAAGAGCTGGTCTTCTCCTCCACCGGTTATCCGACGTTTGATGCCTTCGACCAGAACTCTGACGGCTTTATTGAGTTCGAAGAGTTCGCGGCAACCGATGGCAAAGACCATAAAAACAATTTCCAGAGAGCAGACACTAACGGTAAGCCCTATTATTTTATGAGACGCTATAAAACGAATTATTTTATTTTCCTAATTATATATATTATTCAGAAAATTGATCGCACGGTAAATGTTTATCGTCTGATATAATCCTTTCTTCACATTCGAGCGGAGTTTCTAACAAAAGTGTTATTCAATCCTAAGTCTAAAGTTTTCATAGAGAAAATGTATTACATTATAATTTTTCTTATTCCAAAACTATGATTACTTAATCGGTTAAGAAATATCTATAATGAAAATTCAATTTCCCAGACCTGTGCCGATAAGCTGTCCATTTGAGACATTCTGTAATATTCAATATCAGAAAATTGAATTTCTCCTGACATGAAATATAAAGGAAGAACTGCCATCACCATTTCACAAATCAGAAATAAAATATCAGAACCATTTAGACTATTGATCATCAAATTTATGACTAATCTATGGCTTAATGTCTGATTTTACACTCATATCAGAAGATTGAATGCCTGGTCAATTTCTTATTTTATAAAAATGAAATGTTACCAAATTGCTTTTAAAATCATCTCTCAAAGTATATAAGTTTTCTCTCTCTCTCTCTCTCTCTCTCTCTCTCTCTCTCTCTCTCCCTCCCTCTCCCCCTCCCTCTCTCTCCCTCCCTCTCCCTCTCTAATGTCTAAATATCTAAGTTAAAATCAATATAACATTAGAAAAAGAGAAAAACTTGAGGAAAGCAAAAGTTCTCAAAAGAATATTTGGATTTGAAGTCAAAATTTATGGATTTTTGTTGTTGTGTCGCGAAAATAGGATTTTTGATATTTTTTATGAGATATAACTTATTTAATGCATTCGTTTTGGAAAAGCATTGTTCCTTTTATTCACTTAATGTTTTCATCACTGCTGTGATCTCTTATACCAAATTTGGCAACGAATTAAGTAAATCAAATGAATAGCAAACCTGCAAATAAATTGTCGGATAATATCTGAACCTAAAGAAAATTTGTTTCATTAAACCTGAAACAAATTCATTTATTCCCCCATTTTTATATTAAACATTTTTTTTATCAAGTTCTCCTACTTGTTCTTATTTTGACTGGATTACCTAGTAATCTGAGTTTAGGAAAATTTTTGCTCATCAGAGTAAAAAAAGTTGTAAATCCCACAATAAAAATAAATGATATCCAAAGCAAATATTCACGATTTGAAGACACGAATCAAAACAGTGGATTCAAAAGGTCTGAGTATTAAATGAATAAAAGTTTGGACAGTTGTTATGTCTGCACACAATCCACATTGAATATAAAAGAAAGAGTAAAATAAGAGAATAAAACTATTCTAATATGGGCTCCAAAAGCAAATAAAATTACATTAAACTTTTCAATACATTTTAAGCACGAAAAAAATCAGGCAAAAAAACACGAAAACAACTTCTATTCTGGAAATACATCTGTATATCTGTTTTACAGTTAGGGAACAGTTATTACCACCGAATGATTCTCTGGAGTCAAATGCAGTTCACAAACAATTTTATGTATTTTTAGTCTGAAATTACATTAGATTTTGTGAAGAAAATTTATAAACCACTTTAGCGTCGGGTCATTTCAGGTCCATTTCTGGTCGATTTGTTTCATTTGCTTCGCTGAACCTTTCACTCAATAGCTTAATATTTGAAAGAATTGAACGAAAAAAGTGTTTAAATAACTTAAAAGGGATTTTATTCAACCAAAGAGTTAAAGGGCTCGTATCTATTGAGCCGTTATTCTGATAAAAATCTCTTCAAAGTTCACTTCAAACAACTTCGAGATCTCTTTACAGTTAAGTTCAGATCAGAGGCCATTCAATACAATAATTTTGGTTTTTCGTCATTTCGTTGAGGCTTTTGTTACCTTTTAATGTTTGCAATTCTTATTCGGAAAAAGTTGAAAGAGTAATAAAAATTCAAATAATAATAGCACGAATTCAAACGACAAAAAAGCCACTGATTCTGAACTGAAATGAACTGAATAAGTGTTGATCTATTAATGTTGATGGTATTGAGGCGGTCTACTAGATCAATTCAAAAGCAGATCGATTGATGGCATTTGATCCGTTATTATCCAATTTTAGGCTTTTTATAATAAATTCAGTCTATGGTTGACAATAAGGACATTATTATTCGGCGAATGACTGCTTTCAGCCAATCCTTTTCCTTTACTTAATGTAATTTTAGTTTCAACCGAAGACTTCCTGTCTTTTATATAAGAATATTTTTGGAGACATTTTCCAAATTACTTCTGGTTGGGGTCATTTTTCAATTATATCTTGTTCTTTCGATGAAAGCATTATTTTGCTCTTTATCTAATTTGCGTTAATTTTAATTAATATCCTAACTTTTCTTAGCTTTTATTAACGACAAGAACTTATGTTTTGAAGTCTGTAACCGATTCTCAGAATAAATTCCTTTTCACTTATACTTCAAATAGGATTTTATGCGAAGAAAATGATTAAATGCTAACTCTCTGTAAAACTTAAGATCAAATGGCAAAAGGATTCAGAGCATGACTTAAGTCAGAGGCATTATATCAGCAACATTATAAACTTAAATAAATACCAAGATTATAAAGCTCACAAACTATCGATAAAAATTCAAATTTCATACAAAATAACTGCTTTCAAAAAATGACTTCAATCAACAAAATCTATGTCTGAAATGAATGAAGTTTTCAAAAGGTTTTCGTTTTCTTTTGCTCCAAAAGTACTAAAATGAAACTACATTTTTCAAATTATAATTGAATTTCTCCAAAGTTATCCATCAAATTTAATAAAACCAAAAGAATGAAAACAACAAAGTTCTAAGTGTATATGAAATGTGTAAATTGAATAATCAATAAAATATTTTTTTTGCAATTCTTTCAAAATTTCAATAATGGCCTGAAATTCCAATAGTTCTTGGCTTTCATTTAATTTTGAAGTGAAAGAGCATTTTTTTCATTTATTATAAATAATTGATTCACCAAACAATCAGTCAGTCAATGCCTAATCGTTTTAGTCATTAGGGTTTTCCGAAAATTTATGGCTAAAGAAGTGCCAACTAAGAGGACCGCCTTCTTCGCACAGGATCTGTTCTATTTATAAATCAAATTATCGCACAGTTAATGTCCGGGCAATTTCAGCTGACACTCGTCTGACAGTCGCTTAAACACAAACAATAATACTTTGGTTCGTCGGGCAAAAATACAAATTCTCCTCTCTTCTATTGTAAACAGTTTTGTCGAATATGTTTCGTTTTGTATCTTTATTTGCATATCAAATACAGAGAAATACAAACACAGAATAAAAGGCAAACAAAAAAACCCGCCGATTCTTAGCGTAAATTTATTGAACTGAAACACGAATATTAGATTTATTCGAATAATTTCAATGTTTGTGTTTACGGATTGCCATTTTGGTTACAGTCCACCGATTTTTCGTCCGATTCTTTCCATGTTTTCGTTTAGAAATTGTATAAATTATTCGCTCCAAAGGTCTATAATTCAGTTTATTCCTCAATTGATTTTAAAATTACGTCTATATATGAGAATATTTTTTGACTTTAATGTTTTTGCATAAAACTTCAGAACATTTATTTTGTAGATTTATTACTCAATGGAATTCCTCGAAATATTTTTATGAAACTAATATCGATATAAATCATTGATAAAAGCGATTATTCAATAAAAATATTAAATTATTTCCAAAGAATGGTTTCTTATTGAAAGAGAAGTGAAATCGACTTATTGTGCATTTGAAAAGAATGAATAAATAATTCAAAAAAGCTCATCATCATCATTTTTTCCTTAAACAATAGGAATTACCAAGTTGATAAACGCTGCAATTTCAATCAAATGTTTCTGACAAGGTCAGTTTACAATGATTGATTGTCAGGCTCAGAATTTCCTAATTAAATTTGTTTAACACGATAACATAAAAGTTACCTTTTGAAAAGTTCTCAATTAACAACAGGGTTATCCCGGCTCATCATTTCTGTAACCAGTGCAGTGAAATTTAATTAATTTTCCCCGTTTGAAAGCTCATTGTTTGTTCAGTCCAATTAATTATCCAGCTAGAAATTGATGAAAATCTAATGAAAAAAAACCAAAACTCTTTTACACTGTTGTAAACAACATTTCAAAAACTGGTTTAAAACTTTTCTAATCAAAACGTTTGTCTGAAATAAAACAAAATCTGTTTTTAAAAAACACGAAACATATTCTAGAAATGAATTTTAAACTTCGTTAGCCATGAATTGACTATTTGTTTGCTTAGACTTTGGGCTAATCACTGAATATTTAACATAAAATTTTCAAAAGTGTTTATAAAATTTTGTTTTCAAAGTCTTTTGTTTTCAAATGAAAGATAACGTAAAAGATTTTTTCGGTCGAAATATTAATTAAATCATACAAACGATTAACGCCAACGAATATTATTAACATTTCAGCATAAAAATTAAAGAATGGGAGGAAAATATTTTCTGAATTTCATTTAATGAATAATATTATAGTCAATTGTGAAATGTTTAATTATTACACAAATTTATTTGCAAAAGAAGTTCTTTTCAAACCATTTAATTCAAAGTCTAAAAGCAATGCTTTTGACAAATAATGTCTTTTAATCGAATTGATTGCAAAATGCATTAAAACATTGCTATTATTTGCAAACAAATTGAATGAAACAAAATCGCAGCCAATGTTTGCGATACTTCTCCAAGAAATCAAGTATTGATTTTTTGAGCTCTTCTTCTGTCTTTCCTTTAAGGGCTCCTCAGTTTCCCTCAGAAGAAAAACTTTTCAGATTTGTCCTCAAATATCATATGAAATATTGTGAAATATAGACATTATTTCTATGATTTTTGTAGTGAAAATCAATTCTGTTATTGTTTTCATTCTTTCTTAATCCTGTTTTTGTTTCCAAATGATTAAAATCGATAGAAACTTATGAATTATGAATTTGTGGCCATATTTGTGACCTCTCATGAAATAAACAAAAGAATTTAATTGAATGAGTCGTCAATTTGTCAAATTTGATACTATTATTGGTGGGACTGTCATGAGATTTGACCCAATTTCCAATTCAAAACTAATTCAATTAATTTAATTAAACTTTTGGCTAACATTTTATGCAAAATCTCCCTTTTATTTCAGAGCAATAATTAAATTTTAATCTAGACTAATGCAACTGACAAATAGATTGATTGCTCAAATTGCTAGGGTATTTTATTATTATTAGTGATTGGAATATATGGCACCGAATGCCTATCATTGCCTAACATTTGTCTACTTTTCAATTTATATTGGATTCTGTTTTTGTTTGCTTTACAGAAGACGTGTTTGGATTTGAGTCCAATGAGTGAACTCAATATTCTTTCCAATGATTGGCAAAAACTGAGTTTTAGATCGTAAGCACAGCATAGGATGACAATCCGATTAGATGCGGATCCGCTCTTCCTCACTGCTGTGCATTTACATTCCTGTCATTAGAATCTGCTTCTATTGATTTATCTGGTCGAATGATCACGATCAATTTGTTGTCAAATAGTCAACTCATTAAACGGATTGCATTAAACACAAATGTTTTGTTTTCTTTCCGTCATATTTATACAGAAAACAGAAATATTATTTATATTTTTAATATGAAATGCTTACCCAAAACCTTATACAATGTCATTTAAAATGTTGTCATATATTACACGCAAAATCATTTTTAATTTTTCCACAAACAGCAAAATAAATGAAATTTTCAATATTTGTTTTATTTTTATATCCAAAATGATTTAAAATGAAGATATCAATGATATGTCTTAATTGGATTCAAGTTTTATCTTCTGTTTTTCATTTGAAATGAGTGACGAAATTCTTTAAAAATTTTTGAAACTTTTTTGACAATTCAATTGATTTGTTTTTTCAAACTTATTCCATAGGAGACCAAAAGCTCAGCCCAGAAGAGTTTTCTCAATTATCTCTGGTAGTCTATGAACCGGAACAGTTCAGTGATAGCGATAGTGAAGAGCCACCAGTGGTTTTCCTGACTCCTCCAGAATCGATAACCAGATTCGCAGAAAAAGAAACTAAAGTCGATTCGGACTCCAGTTTCGATGATTACAGAGACATTCCTGTCTTTATTTCCACGACTAAAGAGGTTTTCTATTAAATTAATTAACTGAAAGTCCATTTAGTAATTAATTATTTTGTCTTCAAATTAGGAAACAAAAGACGATAAAGACATGAATGAAGACAATGGCACCAAAAAAGAAGATAATAAAGAGAGCATTAAATCAGAAATTGAAAAATCAGAGAAAAAGTCAGACAAAACGGAAATGACTGACGCAAAGGAGGCCGAAGACAAGCCAAGAGAGGGCTCACATTTCACAGCAGAGGATATGCCAGTTAAAATTGACGACGAAGATGACGAGGAGATGATTGACGTCAAGGATGAAGACATTCCCATGGAAGTAATGGACGACCTGAACGACGATAATCACTATGATCTCGAAGACACCAGAGAACCACAAGAAGATGACAAACAGATGAATGATCAGTTGAATAGCATTGAGTGAATTGATTGAGCGAATTGATTGCCGGGTTTTCAGCCAACTATTGATTTCAATTTTTATACTTTAATATCGAAACCGACTTAATGTCGAATACCATTAAACTCGTGACTAATTTAAACGAAAAGCAGAAACTGTTTCATTGATTTTCAAATTTGATTTTTCCGACCTTTGCTTTCGATTTTTATGTGAGAATTCATTTTTCCCAATAGTTTTGAGTTTTAAATTGAATACATTTTCCGTCCTTAGAAAAGGCTAACTGTGTTTTGAGATTAAACCATCTTTGAACCAATATATTCACAACTTGTTCATTACATTTGGGTTCCGATGTATTTGTCTTTAAATAATTCCATTCAAGTCATTGTTTTTTATTAAGTTAAGGAGTTTTTGTAATACTTTTTTAATTTAAGTATTCATTTATTTTATAAACAATTATGAAGTTTAAAATCATTGGTCTTTAAAACAATTTCATATTTAAATGTTTAGAAAAGATTAAAAACCATTTTTTAAAAACTTATGTAATTTTAACATAAATTCGTTGTTTTATTCATTTTCTAATTAAATAAATTGATAGATAAATGTTTGAAATTTGAATCATTAAAGTCCAAAAATCAGTTCACATTTTGAAACTTACTTGAAATTTCAAAAAAAATCAAATTAAATGTCAATAAAATAATATATAAATTATAAAATTCAAAACAGATGTCAAAAAAGTTTTCAAGATTAAATTTAAATAAAGGAATGAAATAGTGATCAGATTGACATCAAAAAAATAAATTAAACTTGTTTAACTTAACCATTAGACAAAATAAAATGTTTTGTTTATTACAGTTGTCTAAACGTTTTTATAATTAAACTAATGATCACTAATGTGGACGACCAATTCTGGAATGGTGATTGAACCAGCTCCATTTGTGAGGAATGGGTCGATTGAAGCCATAGGCCACTGCCCAGTGCGGCATCCGTTTGTGCTGGAAATGTGATCCCCACTGACCGCTTACCAAAACAATTGATGTAATCGTAAGGATTGAAAAACACAATAAAATAATTTTTGTGAAATTCATTCTTTTCTTCAAAGTGTTGGCTTTTCTTTCAATTTAATCGGTTTATGGAATTTTTCCCAAACTTATCACTTATTTTCTTAGCAAATGGACAGTCCGTTTGTTGGACTAAATTTTTATTTTGACTGAAATCAAGTTTAAAGCTCACCACTTCTGATGAAAATAAGTGAAAACAGAATCTATTTATACTGAATGAATGGTTGACACGACACTACCTCTTACTGACATTTTTATGTCAGTTGACATACCTTTGTTATAAAATTCGTGTCATTTCATCATTCAATGTGTGACTGGTCAGCTCCGGCTCTGGGGAAAACCCAAGTACAAAACAAGAAAACTCAGGTGCAGATGACTGTCCACAATGCAATTCGCCGTAAAATCTTCCACTTATGCCTTCACTCAAACATTAAATCCTATTTTTGGATTCGGTTTGAACTGCTATTCAAGTTGTTTAAAACTTGTTTACATACTAATTGCACGTTCCTTCAATTCTCGTGCCTTCAAATGGCTTTTACATCTTATCCCAAAATTCAATACATTTCAAGAAGAAATTCTTCGTTAGTAAAGATCAAAGAATAAAATTTATAATTGAAAGTAAATTCAATTTTTATTAAAAATTAATTTTTTTAAATTAAGTAATGCTTTAATACAATCGATAAATATATTGAATTGATTTTGAACTAGATAATTTATAAATGATTAATAAATTGGGTGAAAATATTTGTATATAAAAAAAATTTCAAGGAAAACTTCATAAAACAAATTAAAACTTAAAAATTTAACAAGTTTTATAGTTGAATAATAAAAACAATAAATTTCCGTTTCAACCAGCGAAGTTTTATATCAAAGATTCGAGCTTTTATCCCCAGTATCCACTGCCACCAACACCGCCAGAACTACCCAGCGTAGCACCCGTTTGTACGATACCTTCGTATCAAATCATTAGAATTCCGGAGAAATTTTACAAAAATCTTTACACTCACCTATTCCTCCATTTCCACTGAAGCCCTGTCCAGAGCTGCTGCCATATCCACCACCTCCACGTCCGCCATAGGATCTGTATAGAGGACTGGCACTGATACCAACGAGATAGACAGAAAAAGCGCACAAAGCGAACAAAAGAACTATAGCTCTCATATCGACTGATTTGTCTCAACTGATCGCGATTTTAGACTTTTCAACACTTTTTTATTATTCGTCTCAATGACAGAGGAATTAAAGCTTTAATCCGAAGGATATTTAGGCCCAGATTCACTCGCCAAAGGATTAATAGCTGAGAACAAATCAAAATTTAAAACTCTTTCAGTACAATTATTAAGGGAATGTCAGTCCGAATCTTATTTCGTTATTAATTAATAACAAGAGAACTGATTTTTCACTCCTTTCTCGAAGGCTATTATAACAGCGAATAATAACTATTGAAAGTATTTCTTAGTTTTAGGAAAGACTTTTCTTCGCTATTAATGTATGTAAAATAAACTTGTATGCCAATTACTTCTTTTTTATATCCTGACCCAAACCTTTTTTCAAAATCAAAAATTCAAATTTTCTTTTTAAATGATTTCTATTTAGATTCTAATTGGGTTTTGAAACTCCGCGTAAATCCCAATTAACAAATTGATAGAGATTATTTAATTTCTTAAGAGAATTAAGAGCATTTCTTACGTAAATATAGTTATGATAATGATTACGGTTCGTGTAAATCCCTTTTTGTTTGACGCTGAGCCTTGTCATATCACATGAGGCCTTGAAATCCCTTTTTTATTTCATCATTTAATTTACTTCATCCTTAAAGCATCATTCAAAAGGTATGACACTATCTATTAAGGTTGGGAACTGTGTCGTTCATCTTACGTACTTTTCAAAAATGTGAATTTAAGACAGGAGAATCTGTAAATTAAAAATAAAGAGAGCACCAGGTACGCTATCGTTAGGTGATGCCCGTTATTTCACAATTAATGCTTATCCTTCAAACTTCAGTGAATCAGGCCTGGGGGCTATTGTCATGAGGTATAGTATGAAAAAATGAATTTTTCAATCAAATATTTTTAAGATATCAATATGTTAAGTTATCACAAAGTTATTTAATACAAGCTATTAATTAAGTTAATGAAGACCTGAATATTACTTATCTTATTTATCCTGATTCAAATTATCAAATGTGTGGCGATATTCTAAGACTAAGATTATGATAATTTTTTTTGTGAAAGAAGATTCATGTTATCAGAACCATCCAATTCTTTTTTGCGATAAATTATAATTTGTAACAAATTTAATTTAATAAACAAACCTTGATGTTTCAAAGCTTCTTGCAATGCTTTACAACAGTTTTATTAGCAGATTTAACCTAAAAATGTCAATTCTTAAACTAATTCTGAGCCAGAATAATTTGATTGCCTTCATTCAGAGCTTCAAACCATTCATCCTTGCTTCCTCCCATTCAAAACCTAATCTTTTATAATCTGAGGACTACCGCAAAGCATTTATGGGTAGATCAATGCTTTCCTACTTAATGAACGATGCATTAAGACTTTATTCAACAAATCATTTTGTTTCATATCTTAATTAATTTAATGATTGATTTAATAATTCCTCTAAATTTAAGAAAAAGAATATTTTGTCATTGAATCTGAGGAAAACTGGTTTCGAAACTATTTTATTCAAAATAATTAATTCCCTCGCTCAAATAATCAACTTTTATTGAGATTATATTATACTGTTCCCTTATTTTATGGCATTTTTATCAAATGAATCTGAGCCATGTTTTTTGGCAAATTTTATCATTGCATCTGACTTCGCACGCAATACATCTTCTGATTAGTCAACTATTCAAGCTTCAATTCTGAAACAGTTTCAGATATAGCACACCAAGGCGAAGCTGGCACTAATGAGAAAATATCTAGCTCATTAGACATAAAGGTGTGAGAAAATCCCACAACTCAAGGAAGGCAATCAAATAATTAAAATATAAACGTAAATCAGTGATCAATGAGATCCAATTCGTTGGCAACAGAACAGAAAACTAAGAATAAAACACACATTAAATATAATATTTCTATTCTTAGGCATATTTAATGCTTCGGTTTATTTTTTAAAACACATCCAGATCTAATGATTACAAGTAATAAACTCTTCTTAAAAGCAAAAACGACCTCGAGCATCTCTGCTTTCAATCGACGTTTTTCGTGTCCTTTCTGATAGACAAAACTTAAACTAATTCTACTTAAATGGTTTGTCCCTCGTCACCATCAAGTTCACATTCAACACTTATAAACTGCAAGAAAATGATTAAACTTTTTCTTCAATCATAATTTACCAGAAAATGGCAACAAAACCAAAATATAAGTATATATCCTACTCTTTATTCAGTAGAGCTCTAGCACACCTGTGTACTCTATCACTTTGTGACATTATCTGATTTGCACCACATAAGAACATCTTCAGTATGGACAAGAATATCAATTGGCCTACAGTCTAGACTCTTAACTGAAAGAGAAGATAGATCATCTATAAATGTACAGGTTTCATGACAAAGGCAGGAATTACAAGGATTTCTCTCATCGACATACAATTATCAGGGACAAGAAAGTGACTTTTCTAGCGTTTAATTTTGGGTTTATTTTAGTCATAAATCTTCGTATTCTTTTAAGTTTTAGAAGAACCTGATTATTTCAATGCAAAAGAATATCAAAAGAAAACTGAAGTTAATTTAAATTGCATTAACATTAAAAATAAGATTCAGGCGTTTTAAGAAAGTGAACCCAAAAATAAAATTTCAATAAATGCTTGAAATAACGATTGAATTTTGCCAAAGTCGCAGAAAGTCAGGGACGGTTAAAATTTATCCCAGGAGTCTTTCCCTGGGGAAAATTATTGTAAATATTTATGTGAATAAATAAATAAATAAATATTTAATCGATAATATTTTATTAATTATTCTCTTTCCAATTAAAATGTTCCTAAAGATAGACATTTGTTTATATTTATGTTTACCTTGCTGGAATAATGCTGCAGGAACTCAGTTTATAGAATTGGTTCCCTTTGGCCATCCCCGATGTTAGGCGTGTCTCTCATCATAGCGACAATAGCGTATATGTGCACTAATTGAAAATAAAATCCAAGTCTTGAGGACTGGAATCATTGCCATCGACTTCTTTGGCCTTCAAATCACAATTTACTGGTCGATCAATAATTCAAAAGTTTTGTTTATTTTTGGAGATTTTTCAACTAAAGTCAACTTATTTTTGAAATATTTCCACTTTCATCAGAAAATTAAGATTTAAATTTTTATTTAAAAAAACTTAATCTTTTTAAAGAGAAAAAATGAATAACTATCAGATAAAAATCAAAATATTTGATACGCAAAAACAAATTAAAAAATATCCCATTAAATTCTTAAAATATTTGTCAATAGAAACAAGATAATCTTCAATTATTAATTAAGATTAGCATTTGTTCTCAATTAATTGATGTCATCATTTTCTTCACTCAGAGATGACGTGTCCATAAAAAGACAAATTGGTTTTTTGGAAAGTGACCAATTCTTTTATCTAAGACTGTTTTATTACATCTGGTATTGTAATCTATTTGGATCTATAATATCAATTGAAAGAGTTTTGCCATTCATTAGCACTCATAGCCAGTCCTCATCATATTCGACATGTTTTGTGAATTGTTAATGATTTTGAAAGGTGAAAAATAAAATAAACCCAAATTATCCTCATTCAAATTGCATAAACGGACAATTTTAGCCAATTGTATTCATCTAATCAAGGTTGAGAAAATGTTTAATGATCAAATTGATTTATATTGATCTGTTCAATTAATAAAAAAAATGTTTTAGAACATTCCGACGGATTGGTCCCATTGAAACCATTGTGAATAAATTGTTCCGATACATTTTAAAATTTAGGCTAACTTGGACAGTATTGGGTTTTGTATTGTCTAACTTCAAAGAATTTGTTGTCAATTGAGTTGAGACTTTGGTAGTGTCTTAAGTCATATTAAATAAGTTGAAGTTTTACTCACAATTTTGAGGCACGACTTTAAACATCAAAACTTTGATTTTACAGAATATTAATACTATTTATTAGCCCTTAAATGTCCATGATAGGAATCTTTTTCCAAATCGATTAATATTTGTTAGTATAAATTAAACTAAGAAAATTTGACCTTTGAAACTTTATGAATTTTATTAAATATTACCGATTCCCTCACATTGTACGGCATGCCGGTATAAGTGAATATGATCATTTTCTTAAAAAGGGCTTTATGGTGTCTACCTGCATGCCGGTATAAAGTGAGGGAAATATTTTTATACTACTACGTGGTAATTTTTTTTAAACATTAATTCTTTAATTTAATTAATATTATAGCAAGTATAGCTCGTAATGTAATAAAAGTTCTGGAAAATCTTACGATTTTTAGTAAATTTTTAATATTTTGATGAAACGAATCAAATTTTGAAGTGCACTGAATAAATGTAAAATCAACACTGACTTCAATTCCGATAAGCTTTTGTAACATTTGTTTATCTTAATCCTATAGTCAGTGTTTGTTAGAATTATTTTTCATTTATTTTGTTTTTCTGTATAAAATCTAAACTTCGATTTTACTAATTTTCTCCTCACTTATACCGACATGCCGGTCTACCTCGAGGTATACCGGCATTAACCTCAATTTCAGTTTATACCGGCATGCCGCACAATGTGAGGGAATACGGTAGTACTTTATTCAAAAATTTTGTAAATAAATATTTTAAAATTCCTCTTTATAATTTACTATCAGGTCGAGATAAGTTAAAATTTCAAGTCATATCAAGTCTAGTATTGAATTAATTATTATGTATGATGTATATTTATATAATATTTTTGAAATTTAGTAGATAATTTGTCGTTTTAGACTTTTAAATGTGAAACTGAACAAGTTTCCAATGTTGGCAATTGATATCGACTTTCTTATCCGGCAATCTAAGGATTAATATTTGTGGACAAATTTGTTTCGACAACTTTCCTGCCTCCATCAGCACTTAGGCCTCATATGAGTCCTGTCTTGAGGTCATACAGAGAGAGGATTGGTAGGAGCGGTCATTTGAGAACACATTAAGATAGTCATAAATTATTGTAATTTGTTAAAAATGCAAGTAATTGACAATTTGTCTATGAATTGTGTGTCTGGAATAGATTTTTGTTTCATATCAAATACTTGCATTTTTAACAAATTACACCATATAAGTCTTGGGTACTAATGAAGACAACAGGAAAATTAACTTGTTTAAGATTTTTGAAGTTTAAATTTGAAGGTTTACATCATTTTTAAGTACAAAATGCATAATAATATGCTTGAAGACAAAGCATTTTGTTAGACCATTTGAATTTAATCCAACCTGATATTTCAATTCAAACTTAGAATCAAAAGTAACATTTACCGAGATCAATATTGAATTAAAAGTTGAAATTTTTATTTATCATAAAATTTAACTTGATTAATTACAAAAGCAGTTTTAGGAACATGTTTGAAAAGTGTTTGACAAATGTTTGAAAAAATTTTGAAAGAAATAGAATGGTAGCGCGAATTAGTTGACAAATTTGGTCTTAAACTTGCTTAACCCCAGAGTCCACGGCCTCCCCAGCCACCGATGCCTCGTCCGCCCCATCCGCCATATCCTCCTCGGAGTCCACCACCCCAACCGCCAATGCCTCTACCGCCCCAGCCGCCAATGCCTCTTCCA
>JAQIWP010001347.1:0-15705 GCA_034695525.1 Euzetes globulus
TCGCATTGGATGTCTTCACCGACACTGACTGTCAGCTCTTTACTAATCATCTCTTTTTTGACTCTTTACAGATGGACTCAGATTTGGACGATTTGGACCAATGGATGGACGCAAAGGACGGACGGAGAGTATTGGCGGCGGATCCGGAGGGCACGGAATTTGCAATACTTCTGCAAATGATTTCTTCTCATTTTCCACTCCATTATTATTCTTATTCTCTTCATTCTTCATCTTATTCTTCATCTTATTCTTCATCTTATTCTTCATTTCATTCTTCTTCTTATTCTTAATTTTATTCTTAATTTTATTCTTAATTTCAATCAATCAATAATCTAAATCAGTTTTCAATTCAATAAACTATTCATTCATTTCATAATTAATTGGAGTTTTATTTAAATGTTTTAATGAATAAAATAAAAGAAATATTAAAAATGTATTCAAGACTTAAATTGTATTGAAATCGGAGTCAATTCTCGAGTGTTTGTGTCAACCGTTCATTGAATTGGATTTCATTTCTCCTAAAATATATTTCATTTGTTCCAAACGACCGACTCTTCGGGTCGGTTCACATCAATGGTTGTCACGTGAATCAGAAAGGAATTGATTCTAAAATAAGTGTCGATCGCTTTGTCAATAAATCGTAAGATTTTGGTCCTCAAACTGGTTGACACAACTGGCCTTTTTTAAAACTGTGTTCACATCTGTTCTATCTATACTTGGTTGGGAGAGAAGATTTGCTCATAACTGCACTGATGGCCACCAAATTGGTTGTCAGCGCTCTGTTTTGTTAGATATGTCTTTTAGAATCTTTCACAATTATTGGTGTCATAGTATGGACCAAATCAGACGCAAATCCGATTCAGAATTTATTTTTAATTTTTCCAATCAATAAGTTTATAGTTTTTGAGAGCATTTTTATCTGTTCTTATCAATAGTTCGGACTTCAGTTCGGAAGGGATTGATTCTGAAGTGTTTTGACTGAAAACATTTGAGACGTCAGATCTTTCAACAAATCAAATGGGGTTCAAAATACGTGTCTGAAGTTCAGAAGAAAAACGGAATATTTTGCAATCAATTTTAGGAAATATTTTATTTTTAATTTTTTAAATTAACTTTTTTTAATAGTTTAGAGATTCAAATGAGTCTATTCCTTGAGGACAGTCATAACATGGAGTGTTAATCTAATTATTAATAACGAGATCTTCAATTGAATGGTTCACCGAAATGAAGGGTAACTATACCTCGAACTCAATTAAGTTTCTAATCAGACATTAGAAGAGTTGAAACAATTTTTTTAAAATTGGTAAATAAATTGGGAGTAAATTACAAAACAATTGAAAATAAATATAATTTGATCTAAAATTCGATTTTCAACGAAAAAGTCAATAAAAGCCAAACATTTGTTCGAAATGCATATAAAAGCAAAACAGTATAAGAACTGAAGAGAAATGCAAAAACACTGTTCAGACATTGAAAGAGGGGGTCATTTGCTTCTGAACGATATAAAACTTGTGTTTCTTTCCGGCGAAGCCCCAAAGAACTGCCATATTTTCAATGATCACATTAAAAGGTATGGTAAATATGGCTCCAAATATACAGAAAATATATCGCTTAAACCCAATTCGTTTCAGACTAAAAGACTTCATAACACCGAAGATATACATATATATAGAGACGGCGCCCACAAATGTTGACAGGAAGTTACACCAGGACGTGGAGGGCAAGGGGTATACACTGGCAAATATTAGGTTCGATGTGCTTAATGGCATTGTCAGCCATGCATAGAGACTGAACGCTAAGAATATCTTGTTTTGGAGAGGGATGGCGGGGGAGTGGACCACCAGAAAGATGCCTTGCATCCAACGCTTTCGTTGCTGCAGAAAGTCTTTGATAGTAAACGGACTCTTTTCCCACATTTCTCCTTCGATGAAATCAAATGTGTAACCATTTTTATATGCAATCATTGAAAAATAACAGTCTTCTGCCACCGAACCGTCCAATCCGTGATCGAAAGACACTGACCTCTCAGCTGATAGTTTGGTCACCACATAAGACCCTGAGAGCAGATACTTTGATTAGTATAAATCAAATTCTGGTTCTTTGCATACCTTTCCAACTGAAGAGAGGTCTGTGAAACATATAGAACTGGAACCGGAGTTTTCCCATATCGTCGGCCACTCGGAAGCTGTCGGCGAGAGTTGTCCACCAGTTGACGATGTCTTCGTTTGCATAAGTAATTAATCCCTGTCCGAACTCGTGTTTGTTGTTGTAAATAAAGTTGAGAATTCCTCGGACGGCGTTTTCAGTCATAATTGTTTCCTCATCCAAGTGGACGACCCAATCGTTGTCACCCAATATGTTGTTCTCGTCCTCAAGACAGTACTGAAGTGCCCGCGCCTTACATACAATTCAATCAATAAATTTCTAACCATTTCGATAGACTTTCAGTTCAATTACTTTAAAAAGAGCTCCGGTTTTAGTCCTGTAGTCAGAAGGGACGACCACTTCTCTGATGCGGGGGTGTTTCACCAGACCTATTGGTCGATCGGTGACCACTTCGATGATGAAATTGTCGAGTCCTACAGACAGACAGGTATTCATATTGCGATTCACATTATTGTGGACTAAATCGGGATAATCTCCGCGCGTAACCGTTCGGATGCAGACAAATGGCGCCAAAAGAGGTGTTCCCTTTAGAATGACTTTGTCGGGGAAGGCGTTATATAGAGTCAGTCCCAAGAAGTTGCAGAAGACTTGGGGTAAAGATAATAAAGCCAGTATACGAAGAATATAGAGGCCGTAAGCCGTCCAATAGCCATATGCAATGAATGGATCCACCATTGGTTGGTCAGAATCGGTGTACCATAACTTGACGCCACCCGACAGTACTTCGAACCATAATATCACAGATAATAACAAAATGCAGTGAAGAATATGCTTTTGGTTTGAGGTCAGATTCAACATTGTTTTTAGATTCAGATCAAGACTTGAGGAAATCCAACAATTTTTAGATTCAATTACGAGATTCACCGCTCATTTGGAACCGTATTTCCGGTTATTTAACGACTTTTACTAAAATAAAGACATTTTTGGAGTATTTTTGACAATCAGTGATGTTTTGAGAAATGAGTCATTAATTTATCACTGATTTTATTTCAATCAAATGTCAAAATAAATACCGCATTAAAGGTGTTTCCCATTAAATCATTGGTCGCTATGACAACCCTTAAGGGAATGTCTCACAAAATTATCATTTTTAGGCCGCAAACCCCTCAACGAGTGAACGTTACTTTTGAATAAATGATTAAACGTTCAGAAAATTATAAATGGAAAATAAGGTTATGTTTTGCTCTGAAAAATGACTTCTTTGGCGTAATTTGTGAACGAGTTTTGTTGTCATAAGCGGTCCATCTCTTCCTTTTCCGTTACGACATAACAGCAAACAAAGTCACGTTTAAAGTAAGTCTCGTTTAAATGACTCCCAAATTGTGGTAAAATCAATATAATTGTCTGATTGTCTGACAGGATGACGAATCCAAAGGGTATCCGTCGGGGAACGCGTTATATGTTCGCCCGTAAGTTCAAACAGAACGGTGTCGAACATCTGTCCACATATCTGAAAGTCTACAAAAGAGGAGATATCGTCGACATTAAGGGCAACGGCGCCTTCCAGAAGGGTATGCCTTACAAGTTCTACCATGGCAAGACTGGCCGAGTCTTCAATGTGACGAAACACGCACTCGGAGTTGTGGTCAACAAACGAGTCCGCAATCGTGTCATCGCCAAGAAGATCAATGTCCGCATCGAACACGTGTCGCACTCCAAATGCAGACAAGACTTCTTGGAAAGAGTTAAACGTAACGAAGAACTCAAGAAGAAGGCCAAGGAGTCCGGCATCAAATTCAATGTGAAGAGAGAGGCCCGACAGCCGAGGGGCGGCCGTTTCATTAAGATAACCAGTTTGAATAAACCCCAGAATTTACAGCCCATTCCCTACGAACTGATCGCTTAAACCTATTTGTAATTAACATCTTTTTGGGAATAAATGTCTGATTCTAATGTTTAAACAGTTTTTATATCACTTTGAAGTTACAAATCAGTTTTCAGACCAATTGTCGATTAAAATTGAAAGATAAGAATCAATAAATTAAAGAAAACAATTACAAAAGAATTGACAGAATTAGAAGAATGTTTGTGAAGATTCAAGAAATTATTTTCTTCAAAATTTGGGATAAATTAAAATTTGTTTGAATTGCTTTCAATTTGGAATTTGTTTTGACTGAAAGTCTTATTAATTATGAGATAATTTCAAAAGGCTTTGAGTTTCTTCTGAGACAATAGATGGAAGCGTCGAGTCCTCCAATTCGGACAAAAATGGTCCGAAATATTTTCCAATACTTCTTTAAGTTGGGATTTCCCAACGAGTAGTTCATATTTCTCTTGTCTTGAGTCAAAAGAACCATTCTTCCGGAGCCGACGCGCACACAACGAGTTAGTTGAGTGAGAAGTGCCGGATATAGTGTCTTATTGTCGTGTTTGGAACCCAAACGCTTCCCAAATGGCAAATCCGTTATGAAGACATCGATTGAATCGGTTCTGAATGGAAGTGAAGTCACGTCCAACTGACTGATATCTATTTGGCATTTGCTTGATTGGACATTGATTTGTGATTTTTCGATGGGCACCGGATGGTTATCACAGGCGATGCCAAACGTTTGCGGCCAATTCATTGCACATTCAATAGGAATAGATGCCGTTCCACACATCGGGTCGCAGACAATGTCTCCACTCTTGATATCTGCCATTCGGAGCATATTGTAAGCGATGGTCGCTCTAAGACTGGTCGCACCAAAAGAGACCAAATTTCGTTTGTGTAATGACTCGCGAGTGAGTGTCAGACAGACATAAATGTGTTTGTCTTTGATGTTGAGAACGACTTCGATGTCAAACTCCTTCATAGAGACAGTCCAACCAAATGTTTCATTGATGACGGCCCCAAAAATAGCCGCACATTCTTGTGATTTGAACTTATGATCACCGGTTCGATTGCAGGTCACACGGAATGCCGGCTTTACTTCTTTGGTGCCCAAAGTCTTGTCTAACATTGTTTTCACATCTGATTTACTCCAATCAAATGCTTCAGCCCATGTCTTCAGGCCTTTAGTCCAATCGCAAAGTGATGAAACATTTGCCAACTTCTGCTTCACTTCTTCATCTTCTTTAGGCATTTCTTCACAGTTTTCATTATAGATAACCACATAAATATTGTCAACAGATCTGAGACTGAAGATGTCTTTAACCGATTTATCGCTGTCTATGAAAACCCTTCCGTGACTTTGAGTGACAGTCGTTGGCGACAATTTCTCGCGGCATTCATCCGCTGCAATCCATTCCAGACCTGTGACTACAGTCGCCTCAAATCTTCTGACCTCAGACTCCATTTTATTCCTCAACTAAAATGAGACTCAATTTCGAGTTGAAAACGAATAACAAGAATCAAAATAAAAAAGGTTTCATTGAAGTACTCATACCTTTTAGATGTTTAATTGAAGGATAATTTCAAACTACTATTAATCCGATTAATTTGGGTTTAAGATTGGATTTGAGTGATAATTGAAGTGGAGATGAAGTAAAAGACGTGTTTGAATGAGTGGTAATTGCAATCACATGACAACAACGTGTTTGCGTCCAATCAGAGCCTCAATCAATGGGTTTGTGTTTCGCCATAACATCAGTGAAAGCATTGACTGACTGTTCGTCAAAACAAACACAACATAAATAACACAAATATTTCAGATATTCTTCTGGTTTGAAACATTTGTGGTTAATTAATACTTTCGAATCAATTATCTTTGGTTAGACAGAGTACCGAAAATGTCAGCCAAAGACGTTAAGCAAATGTTTTTGTCACAATTGAAGTCTTATTTAGACAAACATAAGATGAGAGAAGCGATGGAACTGTTCCGCACCGATCAGATGAAGACATTGATTGCTACAGACTTCGACATTATATGGGATCTGATTCCGCTGATCTGTAACCGACTTCGGGGTCTGAATGAGTTCCGGTTCAAGACATTCAATTACTGCGAACAGTTGTTACTGGAAGTGAGTGTTTTGTGTAAACCAAAGGAGGTTTTGATCGCGTTTTTGGCCGAATTAGAGAACGACACCATTTGTGTCAAAGACAGTAATGGCGAACAACAGAAGATAGTGGATCACAACGTATTCAAAGCCATTCTAAAGCCATTGGAATGCGTTTTGATTCAATTGCCGACAAAGAGAAACGAAACCCTGAAATGGGTTTTGTCTACTCTTAACGCTCATATCAATCGACTTAATGTCGACTCTTTAGATGACTATCAGTTCGAAGAGGAAGAGAAGCAGTTCATCGACAATGACATAAACGCCAAACAGATTAATAGCGTTTTACCGCTTTATATCAAATTTATCGAAACTTTTGTCAATGAAGTCGATGTTTGCAAAAAAGGACAAAATGTCTGCAATAATACCAATGGAATCACGAATAGCAAGACATCTGATCCACAGATTCAGCGGACAATTCTGCTAAAAGCATTGATTCGACTCTTGGATCACCCATTACTCCATTTAGAGCTTTCGGCGCAGACCAACGGCGAGTCCCGAGAAATAGCGGTAAATGTGGTTAAACTGATTGCTAGATTGCAGTCAAACTATTATATGCTTTTCGAACGAAACGATTTAATCGCTTCTAACAAACGGTTAAAAAACTCGGACAGTGCGGACATAGAACTGTCCAAAGAGTCGTTTACCTCCTCGATGGCAAACCTATCATATCTGGTCCATAGCGAGAGTGTTTGTGCTCTCAATGCCTTGAATTTTGTTCCCATAGTTTACACTCACGTCTATGTCTTTGGATTTCACCTGCAATTCATCGATTGTCTGCTGAAATCAAGCGTTTGTCTCATTTACGAAAAAGGCCTGCAATTAGTGGAACATCTTTTGTCACAAATAAACGATTGTCAACTGGAAGCCAACTTCTTGGACCTGATCCGAACGACTCCCATCGAAAAGTCTTTGATCCAAATTATGATCTATTCGAATGTCGAAAGTCACCGAAAGAGAGCACTGAATATATTTAGGAAACTCGTCGTGTCTTTTGACAGCAGTGGTCGCTATCGTATACTTCTGTCAATACTATCTCAACCGCAACAACACTCAGGACTTCAGGGATTAGTTATTGGAATCTATAAAGACTTTATGTTCACTTCAGATATATTTTTGGGCTCACATTTGCTCCGAATGATCAAATCGGCCATTAGTTCATCGCTTCCGGAAGGGGTGGCCAGTGATTTATTAGAACAGAATGACACCATATTTGCCACTTTGAATATCATTAGATTTGTTTGTCTCAAAGACAGCAAAGACACGAATGAGACCAAAATCTGGGATATCATGAGTTATATCAAAGAAAATATGTTGAAACCCCTCCACAAAGCCCTCAATTTATCCCGAGCTCACTATAAGCTGGAGTTATGCAAATTGAAAGAACAGAAAACTGGAGAAAAGAACAGGAATTCTGCTAACTTTGAAGTGAGAATCGGTGGTAATAGGAATGGATTATTGCCTAATATTTCTTTGGAAAAGAAACACAAAATCGTTTTACTGGCGCTTCAAAACTTTGATTTGATTGAAAGTGTTTTAGTCAGAGTCGAAGAGATAGTCAACCAATGATAGGCCAGTCATCAGTCAACAGATATCATCAGTTGTCAGACAGTCGTCGCTTTCGTATGTATTTTGCAGCAAATTATTTGTCGAATATTTAGTTAAACGATTCAATAGTTCTATAAATTTGTGACTTTTATATCAAAAAACATGTCTTAAAAACTCTTTGAAATCATTATATAATAAGTTCTCAAATATTTATTTCCAAAGTATTGTCAGTCTTTGAAACTAATGTCCCTGAAATAAAAGTGGCCAAAACATTTAGCTCCGGGTCTAATATATTGAAATCTGCGTCGGCGCCAAACGCAAGGGTTCCCTTTTTATCTGATATGTTTAGGACCTGTGCCGCGTGTAGTGTCGCGCACTCTATGGCTTCTACTGTCGAACAACCCGTAACTTGTCTTAAATGTTTGACACAGTAGTCCAGCGCTGCAATCGATCCGCACAGGGTTTCGGTTCCGGCTATAAAAGCCTTTTGATCTTTGATCTCAATCTCCTGAACACCAATCTTATGAGTGCCCGACTCGAGTCCGGCCGCACTGATGGCATCACTTACTAATACCATTCCCTCGGGGTTCGATCTGAACGCAATTTTGAGGGCCGCGTAATGGGTATGAATGCCGTCCGCTATTATCCCATAATAGACAACAGGCTTTTTGATTGCACTGGATGTGAGCAGACCTACCAGTCCAGGGTCTCTGTGGTGGAATGGTAACATTGCGTTGAATAGATGGGTAATGAAGTTGGCCCCGGCATTGATCGCTCGCTCGCCCTCTTGTAGTGTTGCCATGGAATGGCCCACCGATACAGTGATGCCCTCATTGACCAGTTGTCGGACAATAGAACCGCTTTCGTCCAATTCTGGCGCTAATGTTATGATCGAAACGTCGTCCAAATACTTATACATATCTTTGATTTGTTGAATCGATTCAATGGGGTCTCCCCTCACATATTTTAAAGGGTGAGCTCCTTTCTTCTCTCGACTAATGAACGGACCCTCCAAATGAACACCGAGATTAGTGGCTCCGTAGGTCTTACCGCCAGCCGTTCTCTTTATTTGTGGCAGAATTTTCTGATAACTTTGTTGAGATTGTGTCACCTCAACAGCACATCCAATCGTTAGTCATTTCATAAGAATAAGTATTGATTAGAAAACTTACAATTGTTGGGCAGAAAGCAGTCACTCCATACTTGAGAAGTCCGAACGCTGTCTTCTGAACGGCTTCTTTCTGATCGATATTCGAGTTGGAAAAGTCATAACCAAAATAACCTTCAATAAAATAATCGAGTAAATGAGATTAAAGAACTCGTGGCACATCTTCTGAACTTACCATTTATTTGAAGGTCAATGTAACCAGGTGCAATTAATAAATTCTTGCAATCAATATTGATGTCTGCGAGACACCTTTCTAAGTAATAAATAGGTTCGGGGTCGACAATCCTTCCGTCGCGAACCCATAGGTCTTCGCGAATAATCTTATGGTCTCTTAGTATTTGACAATTTGTGAAACGAATGATTTTTGAGTCCGTTTTGGACATTTCTCACGACTTTTCCGACTGTTTTGCCACAAATCTATTACTCGATAATTACTTTCCAATCAATTGAATATCGGTTCTGAAGATATGTTTAAACATGTTAAAACTGTTTCAAATAATCTTATCTATTAAGCAGATAATAGCCTAAGATATGACAATTTTTAAACTCAACTCCAATATTTTAATCGCCAACAGTTAACAAACTCATTCAAATTATCGATAATTTTCAATAAGAAATCCAAATCCTTAACAAACATAACTTTCTTAAATCTTATAATTCAAGAGTTATCTTAATCTTTGATTATTCAATTCAGTTATTTTTCAAAATTTTAGATAGATTACTAATTCTATAGGTTCTTTCATTATAAAATTTTCAAACGATTACACAATTGAATGTTGAACTTAATTGAAATATTAGAGGCAAACCCCTATTAATTGAATTTTTAATAACAATGTAAAAACAATTTAATAAATTCAATTCAATAAAAATTAATCCATCGATAAGTTATATAACATTTCTTTTATCAGGAATTTCAAGAGTTGTGATTAAGTAAAGACTGTTTAATAACAAATTACACTTAAAATGACAAGTGTTTGGCACAGTTGAAAGCTTTCATTTATTCAATCCGATTTACTCAATTATTTATATGACCAGGACAATTTCAAAAAATTCAATTAAATTAATTAATAGGATTTGGGTTCTAAAGGAACAAAATTATTGTCACGTTATTAATGTGTGCGTTCAATGTGTTGCTGCAATATTTTTAATATTTTCGGACCTGGTTTAAATCTAGAATTCTATCGATAATTTATTTAAACATGATGAAATTAATAAACTGGATTAATTAAGATAATTGGGAAATTTTGGCTCAGTTTAATCAATTAGAACAATATTTTATTGTTTAATTAGAAAAATAATAATAATTTTGATTAACTCACTTATTTGAATGAGTCATCCATCAACTTTTAATTAAAAGGATTAGATTTCCAGTTTAATATGAAAAATAGAAAGAGCATATGATATGATTTTGAATAATAAAAATTCAATTATGGTTAGACTGAGCGCTGGTTTATTATGAAATCAATTATTGAGTCAATGCGTCCGTCAGATCGCAGATCAGATAAACACTAAAATATTATTCACTAAAAATGTTCTCAATTTTGAGCAAACATTTTAACGCATTTTCATTAATCATTTTCTGCTAAATAGCTTTTAGTTTATGACTATTAACAAATAAGTGAATAACTAGCAAAATAATACTCTTAACTTTATCAATTGTATCTTAAGAATTAAATTGGTTAAGGATCTGTGTTGAAATACCCCCGAATATGCTGATTGGAGTCAACCCAAGGCACTCAGCCATCTGCCAATCGATGCAATCAATTCATAAATGAGAAATAGTTTAAATGAGAAAGTTCAAATGCTTCGAATCTGCTGTAGCGCCTAATTTTCGCAAGTTTTTTGCAATATTGTTTTGTTTCAACATTGAATGCCACTCCATATGTCACTTTTGACACATTCACACTGCTCAAATAATTAATACAATTAAATACTTGTAAAAATTGTGTCCAAGTTAAGGTATATCGCTTAAACAGGTGAATTGCACAAGTCGATTAATTTAAATAGGATTGTATATAAGGAAAATGCTCATTCATTAATTAGATATATAAATATCGGGAGTTAAGAATATACCGTTTCATTCCCTCAATAAAGTACCCTAAATAATCTGATTTACAGAAAGACTTGATAAAAACAGATTTTAGTAGAGTCAGAATAGATTTAGAAATAAAGAACTAGATCAAAAATGACAAAGAATAGATTATCAATAATTTAAGAAAGTTGGTATAAATTGAGTAAGAAATTTGACTTTAAACTCTAATCTTAAAAGTATTATGAACTTGTAAAATTCATATGGATTAGGATCATAAGATAAAATAGAACTCTGTATTCATCATTGATAGGAAATATGATCTGCTTTTATCAAATATTGTCTAAGAAAGGTCAATTTTCATCATGACATCCATGAAGTTATCCCTGTGCAGAGCAAATCCTCTGTGTTCAGTAAATTATGTTCTTACAGTGTTTGCTAATGGAATAGGACTGTCTGTACTCCTACTGTCTGACCATGATCAATTCTAAGGTGAATGGAAGGGCAAGTTATGCATGAAAATTCAAGGATTTAACATTTAAATGACTCGAATCGGTTGGACTCCAATTGTTGTGGAATTGAGAGACAGAGCGGAAACATAACTAGTTTTTAATGTATAGAGAAAATAAAGAGTTTCTATTAGTCATCAAATAAGTCATTAAAATCTGGTTTGGATTGAAATCTCAATTGAAGCGAAATTTAATTTAAAAAACATAAAAAACTTTTGATAAAATGCCATAAACATGATGTTTCAATCAAACAAAGGGTCCATTTCTTTGATTTTTGTCCAGAGCTTCAATGGTCTGTCAAAAGGACTGATTGACTGTAAAATTCTATTCCAGATAAGGAACGGAATTCATCTGAGCGTAGATTATATAAAGGCACGCATGACCTCAAACATAACTAATCTGTTCCCTGTCTGCAAATCACAATAGTTTTCATTGCAATCAAGTATTATATCAAAAGAAAAAAATTAGTCCTCAATTGCGTGGCTTTTCAGCTGCTCTTATGAGCAGAAATTTATGCCAAACATTAGAGTAAAGGCAGATATGAGATAAACAGACATTTGGTTTGGAAGTAAAGTTGTGTTCAGTTCTTTCTGAAAGAGAAATCGATTTCTTATAATAACCATAAGTGGAGAACAACTAAATTTGATTTCTAATTCATTTTAACTAAAGTCTGTGTTGACCCAAATGACTATTGAAGTAATGAATTCCATTAATTATCGCTAAACTTAATTAACAATAAATGGATAATTTGTTAGACTCAGGCTCTCTATTGAATCTCAGTTTGAAATCAGAGAACTGACAAAACATTTTCTATTATTTGAAGAGATTTTCTATTATTTGAAGTGTTTTTAATCAAAAAACAGAAGTTTTCCGATTTAAATGCCAACAGTTGTAAGACTAAGTGATCCCAAGACTCACAAAACGTTAATATCGATCCGAAGAATAATTTTGTGGATAACATCGATAAGAGTGATGTGCAGAACGAGTGCGCGATTCAGTGATTCCTAAACTGAAGTGACAAAATTGAATGACAGGCAGACAACTGTCACTTCCACTCTTTTTATTCAAATTTATAGATATTTTGTCGGCTCATTACTATCTGTTTTAATTAGTATTAAACTAATTAAGTTTTAATCAAAGGTTGTGCCAAAAGAATTCCAAATTAATTCAAATAAACAAATAGTGGTGTGAAGAGGATTGGCTCTCAATTGGTGTCCATATGGCGACAGCTAATGAAAACACTTATATTCTTCAGGAAACTTCTCAAATCGGTTCCCCGACCTCTAACATCAATCAGGTTTGAAATTTTTGTTCATTCAAATTGAAAATGTTTACCAAACAACCGTTTTCAGCAAAATTTTGAATCATAATCAGACATGTTATGAAAAATTAATGAAAGAATGATTTTTGAATATTCTATTCATCAAATATATTGAGTAATATTTATAATTTGTCAGAAAAATTGAAAATTTCAAATCTATAACAAATTTACTTTAAAATAAAAATTAGAGAATGAAATGTCAATACAATAAAGTAAATTAGCCATATTCAGAGTTATAAAACCAAGATAAGTCTATTCTATTTGCTTGGAATCGATTAGAGTCTGAATTATTCAGTATTTGCACATTTATTAAGTCAATAATTATGTCAACGAATGTCATAAAATGCTATAAATTTTGACAAAAGAGCTATTAATTTGATTGCTTTGATACGCGATATAATGAATATTCTGTGCCCATAGACTGTCGATGACGACACAGAATCGCAAAGCACAGCCAATAGTTATGATTCCAGGGATACGAAGCAACTGGTCCTCGAGCCTAATTGCAACAGATTAGGGCCGACCAGTAATTTGCACCAAACGGGCTTCAATTATGTCAACAGTATTATCGGCTCCGGAGTTATTGGTATTGCTTTCAATTTTCTAAACTTTCGCTTCAAATTCAATACCAAATTGAAAGTTAATATCCGAAACAATGATCTCATTTGATAACAGGAATTCCGTACAGCCTTAGAATGGGAGGGTTCGGGTTTGGAGTTACACTCATTGTGGTAATTATTATTTGAAACCAAATGAGAGTAAAATTGAAAAATCAAACAAATTTGTTAAACTCATAGGTAATCGCAATTATCACTGACTACTCGCTCTGTATTCTCGTTAAAGCGGGAAATCAAGTCGGCGTTAATACTTATCAAGTAATTAAATTTAAAAGGGATGTGCAAGATTATTGATCCAGAACAGATTAGAGCCGAAAATTCAAATTTAAGTGAGATTTAGTGACCAAACTTATTAAAAATCTAAGAATTTGAGACTTAATAATGTCATTCAATTCAAGACATAAATCGGTACTAAAATCTATAATTAGTTAAACAAAATTTTGAATGAATCCCTTTTTGTATATTAGTTAGCCTTGATTTAGTTAGATTTGTAAATCCAAAGGGTAGTTGCTCATTTTCATTAAACTACTCTCCATTCATGAGTTTCATATAAACAGGATATGGAGTTTCCAAATATCATTAATTAGATAATAATCATAACTTTATTTAACATAAATGCAAAGATTATAGAACTCGTGGTAACTGAGATTAAAATAGATTATAATTAATAGTAAAAAAGCTAAAAAACATATCATATAATTAACTATAAGTAACAATGAATGAAAGGACAGCTAAAAATAGACGACCACTTAATACCAACTAATTAAGTTAAAACTAAAAATCCGGACCAATTATTATGCTATACATGAACTTAACCAAAGAAATGAAGCTTGCACAACCCTGATATTAGAAAATGAAATTAACTAGGTAATCAAAATATTAGGACTTAGTGAGAGCAGCGTTTGGAAGTTCTGGCTATTGGCTGCTGACATTCATTCAATTCCTTTACCCATTCATCGGTAATATTAACATTGGCTGACATTTTCCTATTCAAACCTAAATTGAAAACTTTCAGCAATGATAAGCTATAATGTGATCATTGGCGACACCATTACTAAAGTCCTCATCAGGCTATTTAACGGTACTTGCTATTTGCAATCATTGCTTTCGAGAACTCATTTGAATGTCTGGTAATGTACCGACAGTTTCGCGAAACAGTATTTTTGGAAATCGTAATTCAGTGGTATTTCTGTGCTCTTTGTTGGTTATATTTCCACTTTCGTTGTATAGAAATATTTCCAAATTGAATAAAGTAAGTCAGGCATAAAAAGTTACAACAATTCAATTGAAATATTTATGAAATTTGTATTTCAAGGTCTCACTCGTATCCTTACTCTTCGTATTCATCATATTATTCTTCATATTCTTCCGGATCGAGACATTTAGCGATAAAGTGTCAGTCATTCGAAGAATATTTAATTAAAAAAGTTTTTATTGAATAAAAAAAAATTAAATATTTTAGACCCAATAGCGATGACGCCTATGGAATGGTCGGCAACGGAATCACAGAATCGATTGGAATTATAGCTTTTGGTGAGCAAAACAGTCGTAGAAATGATGTTCTGAGTCACAAATTCTGTTCACATTTGTCTGAGTATTCATCTGAAAAGTCAGACAATTAGGAAATGAACAGATAATTGAGCCTTCAGTCAAATTTTTAAGCTAACATTTGATTTTGACATTTGAAAGTAGTCTAACGCATGTTGACCCCTGACCTTTAGCCTATATGTGTCACCACAGCTCGTTCTTGCTGTACGAATCACTGGAAAACCCGACTCAGCAAAGATGGAACAAGATAACTCACATAAGTGTGAGCACCTCTTGTCTTATAATTCTACTGTTCGGCGCATTCGGTTACGTAACGTTCACAGGGTTTAGCCAGGGCGATCTTCTAGAGAACTACTGCATGTCTGACGACTTCGCCAATGTGGCCCGCATACTCTTCTCCACCACAATTATGCTGACCTATCCCATCGAGTGCTTCGTAGTCAGAGAAGTATGTTTTCGCACATAACTTAGAATGTTCTAACACAGAATATTCTGGTACAGGTTCTGGAGAACGCTATTTGGGACAATAAACCTCCCGACACAGTCAGACACCACTTAATGATCACAACAGCAATTGTTGCCACGACTTTCATATTTTCGACTTTCACTGACTGTCTGGGTATTGTCCTCGAACTTAATGTAAGCAAAGCTAAAGCATGCTCTGAACTAATTATACTGAAGGTCAACTTTTGTAAACAAGTTAATTTTGCGAAATTACCGATTTTATGGACGGTTTTGTCCCAAACATAGGGTCACAAAAACGGACTTAGAGTTCTATCAAACCTTAATTCGACACAACCTTAAGGCTAACAATAATTTAATTA